>JAXCLQ010070647.1:3994-27025 GCA_035584115.1 Cedrela odorata
AAAAGTGCTTTAGATGTTCTTTTCAATTCAATTCTAAGGAACTAATGCAAGCTACCAAATCTTTTGAGGCAAAGGATTAGTTTAGATGATTAAAAAGTTGTTCTATTTCAACAAGTGAGTTTCCAGTAACCATTATATCATCCATGTAAATAAGCATGAATGTTATTTCTTTTTCACCTTTATTGTAGAAAAGAGATCTATCTAATTATAGGCTAACAAACCCCTAAATTATGAATGCATACTTTAGTTTATCAAACCAAGCTCTTGGTTTCTATTTCAGGCTTTACAATCTTTTGCTTGCAAATATGATTTGAAGTTTGCAGATTTTCAAACCCCGAAGGTTGGTACGTGTACAGCAATTTTGACAACACTTCATTCAAAAATGCATTATTTGTGTCTACTTGTTGAATTCTCCAATCATTGATTATAGAAAAATTAAGATGATTCTAATTGTCAATGCTTTGGCTATAGGATTGAAAGTTCCTTAAAAGATAATTTTGATAATTTGATGAAACTCATTTGTGACTAATCGAACTTTCCATTTATGAAATCTTTCATTAGGATTGTGTTTGATCTTGAAAACCCATCCATTTCCCACAATTTTATTCTCTGGTTTAATAGGCATAAATTCCCAAGTGTTGTTTCTCATCAATGCATCATATTCATTTTGCATAACTTTTTTCCACTTTAGGTCATTCAATACTACTTAAATTTTGGAATTTCTTCTTGCTCAAATTCTAGAATGGTATTTACGTAGTTTTGGTCTTAAGAATTCTAGTCTTAGCTTTAGTGATCATGTGATGTATTAGAAGCAATGTGCTTGGGACAAGTTTTATTTCTGGTTCAGGTTGCATATTTGCTTCATTGTGATGTGTATGGAGTTTTCAGTGTTTGAAACTTTCAATATGCGTTTTTATTTTGTTCAAGTGACATATCATATATATTGAGGTTTTAAAAAGTATGAGATGAATATTCAACTTCTAGAATCAATAAAGGAATACCATTATCAACAGATTGGGTGTTGGCTATAAGATTCTCCAATGTTAAGGTATTTAGTGAAAATACAGTTGTAGAAATGTAGTTTCTATAAGTTTTAAAGTTAAGCACATAAAATTGGAATACGAGTTAAATGGAAAATTTTCTCCTTAAAACTTACATGCCAAGCTATATATACTCTCTTAGAAAGATGTAAACATATGTAACATTTGTGATAGGGACTATATCCTATAAATACACATTTAGAGGTGTGAAACTGAAATCTTGTGATATAGTGTAAGATAAAGGTAACATTCATAATCGAAAATCCTAAGCAAGCTTGTGTCAGGCTTTGTTGAAAACACAACTTCAAAGGGTTACATATCCTTCAATAAATGTGATTAGAGTTTATTTATAAGATAAGTTAAAACAAAAAAGGCTTCCTACTAGAATTTGATTTGCATGCTTGCTTGAACCAAAAAAAAAAAAAAGTCTCAAATCCACCACATGGTTATTGTCAAGTCGCACATTGAATAGAATATGGGTCAGTTTTGGGTTTATAATGGTGAGCAAGTAATAGCATCTAATAGGCTAGTTTTTTGGGTTGATGACAAACGCTTAACCCATAACAAGTGGTATCAGATTATACCCAATTTTTCATTGGTATGTGGGCCCTCAAATACTAGTATTTTGCACCCTCAATAAGGGATTGCTATGTAGGATATGAGCCTCTTAAAGGTTTTAAGGATAGACATTACGAGCTAGGTGAGTCTATGATGAATGGGCTTGGCATTACAAAGGCATCATATGATTGGGTAAGTGAGAATGTCAAGTCTCACATCAGATAAAATATAGGTCGATCTTAAGTTTATAAGGGCAAATAGGTAGCACCACCCAATAGGTTAGTCTTTTAGGTCATTGGCAAACTCTTAGCTCGTAACATTATGTTTTTTGTCAACATTTTCATTTTAGTGATGTGTGTAAGGACATGAGCATCCAAGTGATATTCTCTATTTAATTAATAAGTTTTAATAGTTTTGAATTCATTCTCAATAGCAAATTACAGTGATTTAATTTTTTGTTTAAGTAAGGTCTCGGCTAAAATCTTGAGCTATTTGAAAGTGTTTAGTGCAACAGATTTTGATATCAACGGGAAAATTCATGTGAATTTCGTCATGTCATCAACAAAGACTATGTAATATTCGTGTCCATGTGATGAAGGAATTGGTGTTGGACCTAAAGGTTAGTAAGAATTATTTAATTGTTTTTAGCTTTTTGTTTTTCTTTCTTTAAAGATAATTTATGTGGAAAATTGGAAAGCAAAACTGTTAAACCTTGTTCTTTGAACAAAAGGGTAAAATAGTTATTTGTATGACATTTATTTCACATATGTATGATAATGGTTAGTTGACACATTAACGAGGCTTAGGCGATTTAAGTTAGCTCACGGTATAAGAATTTAATAAATTAAGCGAGTTAAATTTAACATGTATTTGAATTTTGTATGTTGCCCTACGTTGAAGCATTCGGTGATATCACTAACCAGTTAGCAAGCAAGATCAAGGGGCAGCGCCTTTGCAAGGTCTAGAGGGCAGAAAGCCTTAAGAAAATTTTTTTCATTTTAAGCTTTTATGAGAAAATGGATAATTGGACAAGAAATATTGATACCTGAGGCCAATGGTATCAATACATGAAGAATGCAGATCAACATTCACTGAACGAATCGATACTTATGGGGAAAGTATTATTACCTTACGAAACAGAGAGTTCAAAAATAATTACAAAATAGACTAGATCGATACCTTTGATGAAGGTATTGATACATGGTCAGATAGAGAGTTCGAAATTAATTACTAGTTAGATTAGATTGATACCTTTATCAATGGTATTAATACATGGCAAAATAAAAGTTGGAAAATATTTACATGTTGAACCGGATTGATACATTCAACATTCGATCCATTGAAAAGAAAAGATCAATACATAAAGGCAAACATATTGATACTCGAGATCGATGAAAATTCAAGTATCAAATTCTTAAGGAACGGATTAGTACCCAACTCAAAGGTATCGATACCCAACCTAAAAGTATCAATACATGACGCTAATCTAAGTGAAATTTGATGGGCAAATTGGTCTTTTGTCCACTATTACAAATACCAGAGAGGGGGGAATTCAACCCTAGAGTGTTCCTCATTCGTTCATTTCCCTCTCCCTTTTCTAAAACACCTCTCTTTTTCTTATTCTCTTTGATTTCCTCACACATTTCGGCAAATCCCTTAATATTGTTTCAAATTTGGTTGCTAAGTGATTACTCATCCTTCCTTCATCACTTTAAGATCGATATTGGATCGAAAAATAGCAAAGAAGAAAACTAGGGTTTGAAGATAAATTAGGGCTTTTGCGTTCAAACAACAATGTGAGGTTCCTATGAACTCCTATAGACTAGAGGTAAGCCTATTAACTTATGTTAGGCTTAATTTTAAGATTTGATAACAAGTTAAAATCTTAGGTTTCGCTGTTCATGCGAGATTTATTCAGATTTTGTACAGGAAATGGAGATTTGTGTTGATTTGGGGATAATTGAAAGTATATGATAATTATATACATGCATAGATATTGTTTTGGAATGAGTAATCTATTTTAGACGGAAATGCGAAATAGAAATAGTTATCGCAATGTGATTTCATTGTTGAAAATTGGTTAAATGATATCGAGTAGTAAGTCTCGTAATGTGATATGTGTCAACTAAGAGAATTAAGTCATGTTTTTCATGAGCATTGCATTTAATGCATATACATTAACTTAATTGGAATCGTGGAATTTACTCTCTATATATATATATGCATGTGTGGTATCAGGTTTTGAGAACCCGAAAGAAAGGCCAAGTAGACGTGGGGATCAGTAATGGGAGTAGTTACCCTCCCCTTATTATGAGTAAATTTATACATACAGATTATATAAATAAAATGCATGTGATAATTATATGTATACTTGTGTGTTAAACAAGCTTTTTTTTATGATTGAAATGAAATGTGTTTTACATGATATTAGAATATTTTGTTTATTTGGTCCACTTATTGAAAATAATTTGATATGTATACATGCTGAAATGGCCAGAGAAACTTGAATTGTTTAAATGATTTAAAATCTTTGTTGAAAATGATTTGTATAAATGAAATAGCTGAGAAGGCCAAAATTTGTTTTATATGATGTATAATCATTGTTTTTTATATGATTTATAAGTACATGTATACTGGTGATAAGGCCGGTAAGGCCAGTTATTGTTTATTGGCCAGTGGGCCATGTTATTGACTCTATGTACACGGAGGTAGCCTATGGACGAACCTGTTGAGAGGCAGCATAAGTGAGTGGAGCCACCATGGGGCTGATATAAATATGAGAGGCCATGGTAAGCCCATTGTATGCCATGCACGTATATGCAATTTTAGAGACCCTATGGAAAGTCCTGGCAGCTTGATAGGGATCTCATGGATTTGACAAATTACAAGGACAGTCGCTCATATCACCAAGTGACTACTCAAGGCTAACATTAATGAGGCGGGCTAGTTTTATAAATGTATGCTTTACAAGAAAATAAATGATTTTACAAACCATGAGAAATGGTTTTCTATTTAATAAATCTTTATTGCATATGGTTTATGCATTAAAAGCCCACTGATGGTTACGAATTTTGTCCTGACCAAGGTAGCGTGTCAAAGACGTATGGTAACCCGATTGATTGTATTAAAACTATTATAGACCAATGAAATGTTTTGTGATTATTGATTTAAATGACATGTAACTGTATATATGTATTTTGAGTACATTGTGACATAAATCTTAATATCTGCATTTGTAAATGCCTGTGATGTATATATATCGGTATATGTGTATTTACTCACTGAGTATAATTATATACTCACCCCTTACAATTTCAACTTTTAAGTTAGGCGTGTTAGTCCTAGCCGGTCTAGTGGTGGCAATAGAAAACTTGAGAAACTTCTGGTAGATTTTCTATCTTGACTTACTTGTATAAGTCAGAGTCCACTGGATATGTGTTTTTATTTGAGTTTGTGATTCCTGGAGAAATATGTAAAGTATTGTATCATAACTAAAATGTTATGTAAGAAATTATTATTTTGTTCAACCCATATGATAAAGGATTTTTTATATTGATATTTTATTTTCTAAACATGTTACGAATGAATTGATCAAGGAGATCAATTCTTTGATACATAAAAAAATGTATCAGGAGGGTCTGTGGCGATTGTCATAAGTGGACCTCAAGGTTAGGACATGACAAAAACAGAAAGATGGCAGTAGAATTGAAGTATTTTTATTAAGAGGTTTGAAGTCATTACAAGAAGATAAAAAGTCATTAATAGCTCTTACATTAGGATAACATCCGTAGAATTTTGAAATTTCATTTGTATAATTTTGTATTATTTGTTTAATTAAAATTTCATGAAATTTAAGGTTTTGGTTTATAATTGAATTTTAGGCTCAAAATAGTATTGGATTTATTTTTCTTAATTGTGGAAAATGACTTATTTAGGCCCAAGCATGAAATTAAGCCTATCTATTTATCATTCAATCTTAACCATCTATTTTCTTTGATCTCACCCATCCATTTGACATCATTTTAGCCAAGTGTTTTAGTTTAGGATATGAATGAATTTGAGCCAAGTAAAGTGGAGAAAAAGTGGCAATAATCTTGGCCACTGGATTAAATAAATTCATCATAGCCATCCATTTCATTTAAGTGTAAATAAGGAATAAAGAAATGATTCAATTTCAAAATTAAATCCATACATTTACTGTCACACCCTCCGTACATACTTTACGCATTGCTTATTCTAAAATTTACACATAATACTACATCAATATTAAATAACTTTTAAACAATTATAATTACAATAAAAATTCTTACACATACAAAATTAACTATATTACAAATTCTTGTCTTTCAAACTACACTAATATTTACATGAACTCAAAAATTTCTTCTATATATATAATTGTCTTTGCTCATATCTCTTTTGGAAAAATAAAATTTTACAATAAAACAAAGAAATGTGAGCTTAGTAAGTAATTCATTCAAGTTTTCTCATGTCGATATGATATAGAATATATTTGTTTAAACAGATCAACACATTTTCAAACTTTTCAATAACACAGAAATTAATTCATATTGCAAATGTTTTCAAAATAGCTTAGTCAGTTAGTGTCACCTGTACTCACTGTAACTCGAATCTAGAACGTAATTATGTATTCCACTTAAAGTGAACATTTTTCATTTCGATTATAACATAAATGTGCATAGCATGTTAAACAGAATTCTTACTAACTCGAAAGTTTCGTATTTGACACGAGAGTCGGTAAGGTTAGAATAAACATTAACTAATGATTAAAACTATAAAATGCATTATCATTCATAAACTTTACACATAGAAAACATTTTCAACAATTATTTCATAAACTTGATATCGGCATTTAAAACATAAAAAAAAACCCACAATTTTCATATCATTTTTAAACATATGCTTATATATCATATTATTTTAAAAACAGTAAAAATACATGCACAATTTACTTACTTTCGTTTTCGATTTCGCAAGTAGTTTTCTAAGTGAATGACACCTACCTAAAATCAAATCAATACAATTTATTTCAGTTACATGTTTATACTCATCACTACTTCCATATTACATCTACATTTCAAAAATTAACACTTTTATATTTCTCACCTATTTATCATTAATTTCACCACTTCATTAACCCTTAAAATACTTCTATCACAATATTTCATATATATATATATATATATATATATATCACAACAACTCATTTCATTTTTCTCCACCATTTTCGATTTCTACCAATTCAAACCATTATAAATACATATTAAAACAATATTCATTTCTAATTTCCTAAACTATAATTTAACATTAATAATATAAATTCTAATAATATTACTATAACACCCTATACTCAGAGATGTTACTGGCAGGTGATGGATTCCCACCATCATCCTAAGCCTCACGATTAATCTGAATGCATGTACAAAATATGAAACCACTTGATGAGATGCAATATATATTGCAGCTATAGGCGATAAGCCCAATTATGAAATAAATAAAATTTTCAGTGATTTCAACATTTTATATTATAAAGTACATGATCATTCTAATTACCACATTAAGACATTACTTTCTGAACCATGCAGGACTCTTGACTCATGATAAACCTATGAACCTTAATGACTGTAGTTTGTACTTCTTGTCTTCTGTCTATGTCTCAACCGTACTTAATCATTTTTCTTTTCTTTCTAACTATCCATTCATCTTTTTCATCCTGCAACACTGAAAGGTGAGGGGGTGAGTTCTAAAGTCCCAATGAATGGATAAGATTAAAATAAAAAAAATGTAAATGAAGAGTAAGAGTACAAGTTTTAAAATATAACATTTCATATTTTATTAAAAATATTCACTTTAAACAATAAAGCATAATGAAATGATTCCATGTATAACAATCAGTCTGTGGATGTTCAAATAAAAGTATCTGGGCTTACCAGGAAACTATCCCCTGAGTTATTCACCAGTGCATTATTGATGAACACATCGAGACCTGCTAACGAGTTATTTTACATCAGTAAATAAAACCTTTAGCCCACTGGTTAGTATTGGCTTGGCAAAGTGAATACGGTGCCAAGCATCAACTTATCCAATAGTAACATCTCCTTTGCCTCTTATCATATGATAAAAGTGAAAATGGTAACCTTCCCCTTACCCATTAGTTGGGGAGGTGAGGGCCAAAAATATAGTAACCTTTCCCTTCTTGGGTAAGGGCAGAATCTATGCACAGAAGTGCTCAACAAAGTACTTGCACTTAAATCTCAAACATGAAATCTGCATACAACGTTTAACATATAATTCACATGTCAACACAAATCAATTTATTGCACATTAATCCATCCACATAACATTTCATAAATATCCACACATTTTTTTTAAACATTTACTCTTACTCTAAACATATAAAATTTCATTCATGAACAATATTCAAAATACTGAATTTGTAAATAACTTAACAATTCAACGAAATTTTCATAACATTTATTTTTTAAATATTTGTCTCAACTATATTCCAAAAAATATATGATAAAATATTTATTTCAATAGGTTTTTCTAAAACATTCATAAATCAAAATATTTTGTATAAATAACATTTTGAAATAAAATATCCACTCACCGTTTCCTACATGCTGTCTCGCCGATGGTTGACTATCTATAAATACATGTTCTCCCATTAAAATTCATTATCTCATGCATTTACCATATGAACGAATAAATATATCCTATCCATTAATAATTCTCAGTAATAAATCAAAATATTTCGAACCCCCATTACCTAGGCTAGAAACTCTAATTTTTCATCTTATTTATCCCAAGCAATATCTATCAACGGTAATTTCGTCTTTTTGCAGGATATAGATGTAACCTTATACATCAAGGTTACGTGGCTTTTTACAGTATTTCATTTGGATTTCTATATCCCAATTTAGCCTTAATTAAACGAGCACTGTTTTGGCCAAATTTTGTAACAAGGCAGTAAGTTTTTCCAATTTTTTGGAAATTAATTCTTTATCGAAAAAAGCTAATTTTTGACTATGTTATTTATTATTATGTCTAGTTTCTGTGTATTTTTATGGATCTTGATTTCAATTCTTAATATTTGAGTTATGATTAATTTACTACAAATTATGTAGATTTGCGATAGTGTGCAGTACCGAAATAAAGCACCTATTTTCAAAATTTTCTGTGACTTCGTTCCTACGTGAAAAACTCTAATTTTTGGATATGTTATTCCTATATGTATCTAGTTTACATAAAATTTTACGGCAATAAAAACCAATGTCAAGAACCCTATTTTGTATTAGGTTTTCTATCTGTTGGCTGTATTTTTGACAAACCAAAATATAACACAAAACAGTCTCTTCTAAAATCTATTGAGAACTCGTCATTTTCCAAAAAATTCTAAATTTTGGCTTGGTTGCTTATAATTATGTTTAGTTTCACTAGAATTTCACGGTGTATTAATTGAATGTCTATAACTTATTTTATAAGTCAAATACTGAGCTTAGGTCAGAATTTAGCAATTATCCTAAATTTTCAGCAACTAATATCCACATAATTTACACTTAATTTTCTTCCATTTTTCCCTAACCCAAACCAGCCACAAAAATGACACAATAACACACTTAAGCTTAAAAATTTCCAGCAATAAACAAAATTAAACACTACCTTAAAATTAACTTATATCTTATCGTATATGTAGTATCGCTACCACTACATTTTTAACATCAATCAATTGTGTATATAATGTATTACATACATCACAATTTATTACCAACAATTTCCACACATCATTTACACCTTGATTGTACATTTATCATGCATAATTTCAAATCAAAATTTTACCATTTCATTTAAGATTTCCAGCATCTAAAACCAGGGTAGTTAATTCATTTACCAATTTTACTCATCACCTCTTAGCTAAAATTTCCATGCATTTTGCCATTTAATTCCACAATACCCATGCCCCAAATACTGCTATATACATAACCAACATTGCCATCACATTATGTCATTTTTTCCATTAATTCTCAAAATCAACCAACCACACATATAGTTCATACAACCATTACAAGTTCATCATCAATTTATTAATAAAATTTCCTCACTACCTAGCCATTGTCTATCTTATAATCACACTTAAATTTTCATTTTTCATGCAGCAAGATAGCCACAATATATGCCAAATAAATAACCACTCATTATCGCAACAATCTCACTTCCATAATTTCTAAACACATACACACATAATTCACAATTTCATCTTCTATATACTACAACTATAATCCACAAAATTTTTAGAAATTAAAAACAATCAAAGAGTTTCTACTTACCCCTTTGTGGGAAATCACATTTTCCATGAGCAGCTTATACCTTTCTTTAGTCCTTACAGCCTTCTTTTTCAACAGCCGCTCATTTTCCCCCTCCAACTCACTGTCGTTTGCTGAAATTTTTTCTAGAATTTACACTCTCTTCATCCTCCCAACAAAACTCTCATTCTTCTTCCTCTCATTTACCACCCGAAACACTCACTCTCTATACTTTCTCAACAATTAACCAACTAAATCCATCAATCAAAAATTACAAATCAGAACAATAAACAACCAAATCATCCTATCATGTTTTTTCTGTCTAGCACTAAGAAGCCTCTTCTTCCCATTTCTTGCTTGACCAACCCTCTTTCTTTTCTCCTCTTTTCATCTTTGTTTCTTTTTCTTTCTTCCTTCATCTCTTCTTCTTACTCGGAATTTCATTTCCTCTCTTTCTCTCTTTGGCTCACTCTTCTCCCCTTTGCTCTCAATCTCCCTTAGTTGCTTTCTTCTTTTTACGTTTTCTTCCCCGTTTTTCTCTTCCTCTCGACAAGCTTCTTCTTCTCCCTTTGCTATTTCTTCTCTTCACCTCCTCTCATCTCACGTTTCTCTTTTATTTTACTCTATTTCATTTTGTTCTTTCTTTCTTTTCATTTCTTTTTTACGTTTTATCCTTGTGCTCTCTTTTCTTTTATCTTGATTTCTTTAGAAACATAAAGAAATGTCTAGATAAAAATAAATAAATCAATTATTTGTATATATATATATATATATATTGGGCTTAGTATATGGGTTAACACTTAATACAATTTATGCTTTAATCCTAATAAAAATTGGGCTTTAATTTTAGCTTAACAATAATTGAATTTTGGATTTTATTATTGATATTGGATTTTTATTTATTTTATTATATCTTTACTTATTTTATTCTCCATTATATATATAATACTTGTCCCAAAATTAAATAATCTTATCATATTAAATTTCAAGACTTATCTCTTTATATAAATTTCCTACAACACCCATACCTAATGAAATTAATGCCTTATCAATTTAATAAAATCTTAGAACATCAATAATAATCACATACTTAAATATACATTTTTTCATTCTATGCCACAATTTTGGATTATTATGCATGCGTAACCTCGATTAATTTTTTTCACAACCATTGTCAAAACCTTGTCATAAATGAAAATTTTAATAACTCAATTTATATCAAAATTTCGGGTTCTACAATTACAAGCATGTCAAACACATAATAATAAAAATTTACAGCTACCACCTCCATATTTTCTCCACCATCTCCAATTTCCACCAAATCAAACCATTATATATACACATTAAAACAATATCTCTTTCTTTCTTTTTTTCTTCTCTTTTCTTCATTTTTCTTTCCTTCCCTTTTCTTTTCTTATTTTCTTATTTTCCTTCTTTCTTTCTTTTTTTTTTCCCCTTCTTTTTCTTTTCTTTTCTTCTCTTCTTCTCTCATTTTTTCCTCACGGTTTTCTCTTCTTTTCCCACTTTTCTTCTTTTCCTTACTTCTTTCTTGCTTGCACATTTCTTTCTCCTCTCTTTCCAATTTGAAAATGTTAAATATCAAATATTTTAAGTAATTATATTAATGGATAGCTTGGATCAACTCTAACACAATCCAATAGACCAAATCATGCCACATATTTTTCCATTTTACTTGGCCCACATTCATCCATATCTAAAACTACAATACTTGGCCAAGATAATGACAAATGGATGGGTGAGATCTTAGCAAATTGATAGCTATGATTATTTGATAAATGAATGGGCCTAATCCTATATTTGGGCCGACTATTCATTATCCAAAATGATAAAATTAATTTAAGTACTATTTTCTTAGCCCAAATTCCAATTATAACCCAATTTCATGAAATTAAATTTAGGATAACACAATTTTGACCCCAAAAATCCAATCATCCACTCAAAACCTAAATTATATAAAATTTTAATTAAACAAATAACACTAAATTATTTGATTGAATTTTTTCTATACTGTGGATGTTACAAAAATATTTTTTCTGTCACGCCTTCACCCTGAGGTCCACCTATGACAATCGCCACAAACTCTCCTGATATATCTTCTATGTTCAGAACATATCAAGAGAGCCTATAAGGCTAACCAGTGAATCTTACACTCTTGAAAACAGTTTAAAAATAAATTTATCATCCATGGGAATATTATCAAAAAATTGATCTCCGTGGTCAATTCATCCACAAAATGTTTAGAAAATAAAATATCAATATAAAAAATCATTTATCATATGGATTAAACAAAATAATAATTTCTTACATAACATTTAGTTATGATGCAATACCTTACATATATTTCCATGAATCACAAATCCAAATAAAATCACATATCTAGTAGACTTTGATTTATACAAGTAAGTCAAGATAGAAAACCTACCTGAATTTTTCAAGCTCTCTATCACCACCACTAGACCAGCTAGGACTAA
The DNA here is from genome assembly GCA_035584115.1 of Cedrela odorata. Lineage (NCBI taxonomy): Eukaryota > Viridiplantae > Streptophyta > Magnoliopsida > Sapindales > Meliaceae > Cedrela > Cedrela odorata. The sequence goes on from JAXCLQ010070647.1 coordinate 16,409, forward strand.
CGCGCTTAATTTGAAAGCTAAAATTGTAAGGGGTGAGTATACAATTATACTTAGTGAGTAAATACATACATACCATATCGATATACATATATGCACAAGCATTTACAAATACAGATATTAGAATTTATGTCATAATGTACTCAAAATACATATGTACAGTTATATGTCATTTAAATCAATGATCACAAAATATTTCATTAGTCTGCAATAGTTTTAAAACAATCAATCGGGCTAGCCATACGACCTTGACATGCTACTTTGGTCGGGACAAAATCCGTAACCATCAATGGACTTTTCATGCATAAACCATATGTAATAAAGATTTATTAAATAGAAAACCATTTCTCATGCTTTGTAAAATCATTTATTTTCTTGTAAAGCATGCATTTATAAAACTAGCCCACCTCACTGATGTTGACCTTGAGTAGTCACTTGGTGAAATGAGCGACTGTCCTCATAATCCGTCAAATTCATGAAATCTCTATAAAGCCGCTAGGACTTTTCATAGAGTCTCTACAATCGCACATACGTACATGGCACACAGTGGGCTTGCCATGGCCTCTCCCTCTTGTATCAGCCCTATTGTGGCTCCACTCACCTATGTTGCCTCTCAATACATACATATAGTAAATTCCACGATTCCAATTAACTTAACATATATAAATTAAATGCAATGCTCGTGGAAAACATAGCTACGATCTCTTATTTGACACACGACTGACCACGAGACTTACTAATCGATGTCATTTAACTGATTTTCATCAATGAAATCCCATGGCAGTAAAGATTTTTATTCCATATTTCCATCTAAAACGGATTACTCATTCTAAAACAATATTTAACATGTACATCATCTCATATACTTTCACTTGTCCCCAAATCAACACAAATCTACATTTCTTATACGAAAATTAAATACATTTTGCATGAAAAGTAAGCCTTAGATTTGCAATATGCTCACATTCTTAAAATATAACTTATAACGTGTTAGTAGGCCTACCTTTAGCTTGTAGAAATCTTCAGAAACTCCACATTGTCATTTAAAAACAAAACTCTCAAATTCTTGTTGAACTCTAACTTTTCCTCCTTACTGTTTCCAGTCCGAAATAGGTACCAAATCGATGTAGGAGGAATAGGTAATCACTTAGCAAATAAATTTGAAAGATTACTAAGAGATTTGCCGAAATGTATGAGGAAATCAAAGAGAAAAAGAAAGAGAGAAGGAAATGAATGAATGAAGAACACTTTGAGGTTGAATCCCCCTCTTGGGTATTTATAATAGTGGACAAAAAGACCAATTTGCCCATCGAATTTCACCCAAATTAGCATCATCTATTAATACTTTTAGACTCGGTATCTATACTTTTGGACTGGGTATTGATACCTTAGGTCTAAGTATCGATCTATTTCTGAAAAATTCTATTTTAGAAATTTCATCGATCTCGAGTATCGATACATTTGCCTTTATGTATCGATCTCTTCTTTTCAATGGATTGATACCTTTGTAAAAGGTATCGATCTGGTTCAACATTTAAATATTTTTTAACTCTCTGTTTTGCCATGAATCAATACTTTTGGCACAGATATCGATCTGGTCCAACTTATAATTATTTTGAACTCTCTATTTCATAAGGTATCGATACTTTCTCCATAAGTATTGATCTGTTCAGTGGGTGTCGATCTGCATTCTTCATGTATCGATACCCGGACCCTCGCAAAGGCACTGTCCCTTGACTCCGCTCGTTAACTGGCTTGTGAGATCGTTAAATATGTTAGCGTAGGGCATTATACGAAAATTCCGTATATGTAAATTTTTAACTTCTTGATTTATTTAATTTATATAATGAGTTAACTTTAGTCACTTAAGCCTTGATTTCGTGTTAATTAACCATTACTATGCATGTGTGAAATGAATGTCATACAAATGACTACTTTATCCTTATGTTCAAAGAACATGGTTTAACACCTTCACTTCCACAAATTCACAAATAGGCCTAAAATATATTTTGAGCCTAAAAACATCTCATACTAATTCCAAGTAAAATAAAATAATATTGAATCACGATATTAAAATTATCAAAGTTGCAGGTGTTGTTACATTTATATAAGAGAGTGAGGGAAAAGAAGAAAAGAAGCAAAGAAAGAAAAGAAGAAGAAAACGTAAGGGAAGAAAGGAGCAAAGAAGAAGAAAAAAGAAAAAAAAAAAGAAAAAAGAGAAACATAAAGAAATTAGTACAAGTCATGGACATAAAAAGATACTCAAGGAATAGGGAACAGAAGTAAGTAAATTGTGCTTGTATTTGTATTATTTTTGAAATGATATGTTATCTAAACATGTTTTTGAAAATGGTGTAAAAATTGAGAATTTTGATGTTTTATATGCCAAGATCAGGTTATGAAATGTTTATTGAAAATGTTGTCGATCTGTAAAGTTTATGAATAAAAATGCATTTTTATAGCTCTAGTCATTAGTTTATGTTTATTCTGACTTAACTGAGTCTCATGACAAATGTAGGACTTGGGAGCTAATAGGAATTATGTTTAATGCACTAATTGAGATGAAAAATATTTGTTTTAAGCGGAATACATAATTACATTCTAATTCGGTTCATTGTGAGTGCATGTGACATTAACTAATTGGATCATTCTGAGGATGATAGTAATATGAATGAATTTATATGTTATTAGATATTTTAAAAATTCATTAATCTGTTTGTTTTGGCGAAGAAAGAAATGTGTTTTGTATCATATTAACATGGAAAAAAAACTTGCATGATTTACTTACTGAGTTCGTAGCTTATTGTTTATTGTAAAATGTTATTTTTCAAAGAATAACACGTAGAAGGGAGAGTTAACGCGAGCAAAGATAGTTACGGATAGAAGAAACTTTTTGTTATATGTAATTATTAATATAGTTCAGAAGACCGAGAATTAGTTATGTAGATAATTTTTGTATGTATAAGAATTTTTGGTAATTATAGTTATTTAAAAATTTTGTAATAATAATAGCATGTAATAATGTTATAGCATTGTGTGTAAATGTTGGAGTGTTAATGCTAAAACCTTATGTGTGATGAAGTATGTATGGGAGTTGTGACACCTAATCTTCTATGCCACATGTTTATTAGTTTTCAAGTTCTCTAGGCTAAAACTAACTTTGATTTATTTGACTCAAGACTTGTAAACATTAATTGAAAGACAATAGGATTTGTTGTTGACTCTGATGACTTTAAACTTGTTTTTCTATATGTTGAACACTTCAGTTTATAAAGGCCTCTATTAGCCACTCTTTGAAGTGAACACTTCCCCTCATCTTGTCTTTCACTATATAATATTTTTAGTAAACTTTATTAAAACTTCATTATCATAGAAATATTTAGAAATAGTGATAAGATTTTTGGTAATGGCAGGTACACAAAGAATCTGATTCAAGTGTAGGTGTTGAGTGTGTGATACAAACAATTTTGTATATCTAATTTGAAAAATAACAGTATTTGGCCATTACCTACTGCGAGTCTTTCATCTCCTTTGTGTTCAATGATGACTTTTAAGTTGCTTTGTGAGTTTATGACATGATTAGTCGCTTCGCTATTCATGTACCAAACTAGATCAATTACCATTTCTAATGTTGCCATTTAAGCACCTTTTCTGATAATGTTTACCTTAGTTATTGAAATATCATAATTTTAAAACAATGTTTAATGTTCCAAAATGGTTGCAACGGAAGAAAATCTCTTATTTTATTACATTTATAGGGAAATGGAAAAATAAATTGAAATGCTAATGACTTTTTTGCAATTCTCAGCTTCCACTCTTGTTTGTGGGCAAGTTTTCTAGTTAGTGCATGGACTTAAACATCTTTTTAAAAAAGTAATTGTATTTTTTTATAAAACATATTTCTCTCTGACTTTTCTCATTTTAAAATTCTTTTATAAGTTACACCTAACTTAGGATATGCGTTGGGCTTGAGCTAGCAAAGAGACTTTGGGCTGATGGACTTCCTAATGCCAACTTAGAAGGCCCATACTTATTCATCTCATGATTATCTGGTCTTCTATGTCAATTAATTGCTTTAATGACCATTTTTAATATATCTGTATTTGTAAATAAATTTATAAAAACATATTTTCATCCAATAAACAATTTTATTGAATAAACTATGACTATAGATTTAAATAATCAAGTACCACAAATAACTTGGGTAAGCATCATTTATATAGATTCTATCTTATAAATATATATTCTTACAATCCATGAAATATATATCAAAATCATCGAGGTTTTTACCATATATTAGATCTTACACTATGATAACTTAAAAGATAACTTAGGTAAGCATCATTACTTGCTCAGGATTAAAATCAATCAAGCTTATTAAAGTTTATATTAATTAAAATCAATGATGTTTTTTTATTAACTATATCTTATTTCACTATTGTTCTGTTCAACGAATAACAAATATAACTAGTTTTTCTATTAGAAGTTTCTATTTCAATGATCAAGATAAATCATTCACTTAAAATAGAAAAGTTAAAGTCTTACATTTAAAGAGAATATTAATTAACCTAAGTTACCATTATTTCAATCTAATTATATTCTCCAAATAATATAGCTACTGTAAGATAGTCACCTTAATGAGTCACATATTAGATTTTATCTTTTAAGGAAATCACATTTAATAGCCAATTCTAATTTATGCTCTTCGTAAAGAACTAATTAAAAAATTAGAGATTCGGTATTAACCTACCTTACAATAGGACTAATAATGGAAGTTGTGGGATTTATAATTAAATCCCTCTCCCTCTCAAATTTTATAACTTAAAGTTTTTAATTTAATATTTCAATTAATTCATAAGATTGACATTACCCATTAATTTTTATTTTATATATGATAAAATAATTAATTAGGTTATGCCAAATAATAAAATAATACAAAATTAAAAACATGATATTAATCTTATCCTAATCTTATTGGAAAATTAATATCAACAAAATTATTTATGCATGCAAGTGAATGTGACGCTCCTTAATTTATATGGTATGTTATTCGTACAATCAATCAAAAGGACAAAAAAAAATCAACCATTAATTTATGGTTTTCTAGAAATAAATATTAAAATTAAGCCTAAATCAGAAAGCAATGCACTTGTGCTTTATCTTTTTAATATCCATCTCCCAATTTTCTTTTGTTTGCCTCTCCTGGGAGTTGTCTAAATTGGGGTTTTATTTTTTGGTTCAATAAAAATAAAAACAAGTTCGGTCATTTTAAATAAAATATTTAATGGGTTATTTTTACAAAAATAATTTTTTATTTTAGTAGGCCCAAATATATATTTTAAAATTTGCATAAGTTAATTTTTTAAAACAAATTGATGGACCGATTACAAAGTTAATGGGCTTACCCTTCTTTCCATAACCCATTGAACCCAAATAAAATTTAAATTCGGATCTAAATACAAATAAACTAGGATCATAACGCCAAAAATCCCAAAATATTATAAAATTATATTTCGTAAAATAGTATAATTTTTATGTAATTTGGCAGAAAACTAAAATCAAGGTTTGACTTCTTCTTTTTTGCTGCTGTCCTGCACGAATTCATGCCCACCCAATTTTCTTTTTTTCGTGATTGTAGCCTTTATAACATCCTTTTACTATTTTCGATTGAAAAATTACAACACAAATACTATTTTATATGAAATCTAAGAATAATAAATCAAGAGAAAAATTATGATATCATTCTGTCAGCCCTCTTGTTACAATTCTAAAACAAGAATATACAAAAAAAATTAAATTAACCATGGATTAAAAGTTATAAACATTCATCATATTAATTAACAAAAATAACATTATAAATTAATTAAAATAATGAGTGCCACATTAAAAATCACAACCACACAAAATAAAAATACTATACATGTAATAAAAATAAGTGGACTTTGATACCAATGTTGGAATATTAAAATTTTAAAATAATTTTTATGTTCCAATACGGTATGCAATGAAAGCGTGTGATCACATTTCCTAGTTAGTGCGCAAACTTGAACGTCAGTTTAGAAAAGCAACCTTATTTTTTTTATAAAACATAATTCTTTACTACTTTTCTCTTTCTAAAATTCTTTTATAAGTTGTACAATTAAGCTAAAATATGAGTTGTGCTAGAGCAAGCAAAGAGACTCTAGGCTCAATGGTTTCCTAACTCCCACTTAAAAGAATTTTAAGTTAGTGCCCAAAGCTTAACATTCATTTAGAAAAGCAACTATATTTTTATATAAAACATAATTCTTTACGACTTTTCTCATTTTAAAATTCTTTTTAGGTTATACAGTTAAGCTAAATATATGAGTTTGGCTAGAGCAAGCAAAGAGACTCCAGGCTCATAGGCTTCCTAGCTCTCACTTAAAAGGCTCAAACCCAATCATTTCATAATTATCTAATTTTCTAAGTTAATCCCATATATTTCACTAACAGCCCAATGTTGCATTCTTGAAAATACATGTATATATAATAAAAGCTCATTGAATTTAAAATTCTTTTAAATTAAATTTAAGTTTATTCACAAATCAATAATATCGATTGATCATCTATTTATTACTCGTAATTAAATCAGACTTATCATAAACATCAGGCTTATTTAATTTCATATTTATTATAAGTTACTAAATTACTCTAACGACTATTTTCAATATACCTATATTTGTAAATAAATTTACAAATAAATGTTGTCATCTAATAAACAATTATATTAAATAAACTACAGCCATAGATTTAAATAATCAAGTATAGTTGTCATGCCCCAATTTTGGGGTCCACTTGTGACAATCGTTACAGACTCTCCTGATATATTCTCTAATGCTCAGAATGTATTAAGAGAGCTTGTAAGGGTAACCTATACATCTTACACTCCTAAAAATATTTTTAAAATATATTTCCCATCCATGGAAGTATTCTCAAAGAATTGATCTCTGTAATCAATTCATCAATAACATGTTTAGAAAATAAAATATCAATATAAAAAATCATTTATCATATAGATTGAACAAAATAATAATTTCTTACATAACATTTAGTTATGATACAAATACCTTACATATTTTCCCAAAAATAACAAATCCAAATAAAATCACATATCTAGTGGACTCTTATTTATACAAGTAAGTCAAGACAGAAAATCTACCAGAGCTTTTCAAGCTCTCTATCGACACCACTAGACCGGTTAGGAGTAACGCGCTTAACCTGAAAGTTGAAATTGTGAGGGGTGAGTATACAATTATACTTAGTGAGTAAATATATACATACCGATATACATACATGCACAGGCATTTACAAATATAGATATTAGGATTTATGTCACAATATACTCAAAATATATATGTACAGTTACATGTCATTTAAATCAATAATCACAAAATATTTTATTGGCCTGCAATAGTTTTTAAACAATCAATCAGGCTGGCCATAATTCTTCGACAGGCTACCTTGGTCGGGACAAAATCCATAACTATCAGTAGACTTTTCATGCATAAACCATATGCAATAAAGATTTATTAAATAGAAAATCATTTCTCATGCTTTGTAAAATCATTTATTTTCTTGTAAAGCATTCATTTATAAAGCTAACCCGCCTCACTGATGTTGGCCCCGAGTAGTCGCTTGGTAACATGAGTGGCTGTCCTCGTAATCCGTCAAATTCAAGATAACCCTATCAAGCAGTCAAGACTTTTTATAAGGTATATATAACCGCACACACGTGAGTTCGGCACACAGTGGGCTTGCCATGGTCTCTCCCCCTTATATTAGCCTCATTGTGGCTCTACTCATCTATGCGGCCTTTCAGCAGGTCCATTTATAAGCTACCTCCCTGTATATACAGTCAATAACATGACCCACTGGCCAATAAACAATAACTAGCCTTACCGGCCTCATCACCAATATACATAGATTTATAAATCATTTCATAACAATAGTTATTCATATAACCAAATCCTGGCCTCTTTGGCTATAATAACATTTATACAAATCGTTTCCAATAATGATTTTAAATCATGTAAACAATTCAGGCCTTCCCGGCCATCTTAGAATGTATACATATCAAAATATTTTCAATAACCAGACCAAATAAAAAAATATTCCAATATCAAGTAATACTTATTTAATTTCAATCATGAAAAGGCTTGTTTAACATACCACATATATATAATTATCACATGCATTTTATTTATATAATGTGTATATATAAATTTACTCACTACAAGGGGAGGATAACCACTCCCACTACTGATCCTCACGCTTACTTGGCCCTTTTCTCAGGTTCTCAGAACCTGATACCACACATTTATATATAGTGAATTCCATAGTTCCAATTAAGTTAACGTATATACATTAAATGCAATGCTTGTGGAAAACATAACTTAATTCTCTTATTCGACACATATCACACCACGAGGCTTACTACCCAATGTCATTTAACCGATTTCCAACAATGAAATCCCATAGCGATAACTGTTTCTATTTCGCATTTCCGTCTAAAACGGATTACCTATTTCAAAACAATATCTAGCATATATATAATTACCATATACTTTCAATTATCCCTAAATCAACACAAATCTTTATTTCCTATATGAAATCTGAATAAATCTTGCATGAACAGTAAAAAAGAAAGAGAGAGGTGTTTTAGAAAGAGAGAGGAAAATAAACGAATGAAGAGTACTCTAGGGTTAAATCATAGCTCTTTGGTATTTATAATAATGGGCAAAAAGATCAATTTGCCCGTCAGATTTCACCCAGATTAGTGTCGTCTATCGATAATTTTAAACTAGGTAGCGATACTTTTAGGTTGGGTATCAATACCTTTAGGTTGGGTATCGATCCGTTTCTTAAGAATTTGATTCTAGAATTTCCATCTATCTCGAGTATCGATATATTTGCGTTCATATATTGATCGCTTATTTTCAACGTATCGATACCTTTAACAAAGGTATCGATCTGGTTTAGTATGTAATTATTTTCCAACTCTCTATTTTGCCATGTATCGATGCCTTTGATGAAAGTATTGATCTGGTCCATCTTGTAATTTCTTCTCAAGTCTCTGACTTGCAAGGTATCGATATTTTCTCCATAGGTATCGATCTGTTCATCAAGTATCGACTTGAACTCTTCAACATATCGACACTTTGTACACATATCTATCTGCATTCTTCATGTATCAATACCTTGGCCTCAGATATTGATATTTCTTATCCAATTATCTATTTTCTCACAAAAGTTTAAAATAAAATAAAAATTTTTCTAGGAGAGCTCCGCCTTCCAGATCCTCACAAGGGCGCTGCCCATTGACCCTGCTTGCTAACCGGCTAACAAAATCGCCGAATATGTTAGCGTAAGGCATTATATGAAAATTTCGTATATGTAATATTTCAACTTCTTGATTCATTTAATTTATATAATGAGTTAACTTTAGTCACCTAACCCTCGATTGCGTGTCAACTAACCATTACCATGTATGTGTGAAATGAATGTCATACAAATGATTATTTTATCCTTATGTTTAAATAATAGAGTTTAACAATCTACCATCCTTAGAAAAAGTTTGTCCCCAAAATTTCACTCTTCATGTTAGGAATGATAATACGTTATGCCATTTAGGAAATAATAATTTAACGTACCTGGTCAATGAAATAACTAAGAGTACTATTCTTGCATTTGATGTTCAAATTCGCATGTTATTTCTTCAACTATGACACTCCGCCAAAAGACTTTTGCCATGGGAATTACTTTACTCCTTAACACTCATTCCTATCGATGGAAGAGTGCTACCGGTTGAATTTCATAATTCAAATTCTCTCTAAGTTCGAAAAGTAGAGGTCCAATGATATGTTTAGGATAAGGAACATATTTCTTCAACATGGAAACATGAAAGACATCATGTATCCGTTGCATCTCTATGGGTAATTCTAGTATGTATGCTACTAAACTAATTGTTTTGATGATCGTGAAAAGTCTAATATATTGAGGATGGAGCTTCCCTCGATTTCTAAACCGAATCACTTCTTTCCAAAGAGATATCTTCAAAAAAACTATATCACCTATCTCAAATTCAAGCATTCTTCTTTGATGGCTTTCATATGACTTCTGCCTATCTTGGGCCTTCCTCAATCTATCTCGGATAATCTTCACTTTTTCTAAAGTCATCTTGATTAGTTCAACATTTTGAAGTTTTCTCTCACCCACTTCATCCCAACATAATGGTGTTCTGCACTTCTTTCCATATAAGGCTTCATACGAAGCCATGCCAATGCTAAATTGATAACTGTTATTATATATGAATTCAATCAAGGATAGGTTTATGTCCCAGCCACCTTAAAATTCCATAACACAAGCTCGCAACATATCTTCAAAGTTTGAATTGTCATTTCTAACTGACCATCAATCTGAGGATGAAATGTAGAACTAAAGTTCAAAGTAGTACCCATAGCTTTCTGAAACTTTCGCCAGAATTGAGATGTAAAGCAAGGATCTCTATCTGACACTATAGTGATGAGTACTTTATGTAATCTTACGATCTTTGTTATGTAAGGTCTTACCAATTTCTCCAAAGAATACTTGATACGAATT
>JAXCLQ010070647.1:27125-69483 GCA_035584115.1 Cedrela odorata
TGAGTACTTTATGTAATCTTACGATCTTTGTTATGTAAGGTCTTACCAATTTCTCCAAAGAATACTTGATACGAATTGGCAAAAAGTGTGCTGACTTAGTCAAACGATATATTATAACCCATATAGTGTCATGCCCTACCTGAGTATGGGGCAAACCAACCATAAAATCCATGGTAATGTATTCCCATTTCCAATCTGGTATGGGCAAGGGTTGCAATGTTCCTACCGATTTCTGATATTCTGCCTTGATCTGTTGACACACCAAACATCTTGAAACATACTTAACTTTGTCTTTTTTCATACCTAACCACCAATAACTATCTCTAATGGTTTGATGCATGTTCGTACTACCAGGATGCATAGCAAAAACTGAGCAATATGCCTCTTCTATAATGGCCTTCCTTAAGTCATCTACATTAAGCATGCAAACTTTGTTTCTAAGAGTTAATGTACCATTTGACATAAGGTAGAAATCACTCTCCTTTCCATTAAGTACATCTTGAAATCTCTTAGCTAGACTACCATCTTGAATATATTTTTCTCTAATCTGATCCACCAATTTAGGTCTCACCACAAAATTAGCCACCAAGGCTCCAGTCTCATCGCAACTCAAAGCTACCTTTAAAGCTTTTAATTTTACCAACAAAGGCATGTATGCAGTTTAGACAAATGCTAATGTAACAGAAAATTTCCTGCTCAAAGCGTTTACTACATTAGCTTTTCCCGGATGATACTCAATAGCTAAGTCATAATCTTTTATTAACTCGAGCCATTTTCGTTGCCTCAAATTCAATTCTCGCTATGTGAGAAGATACTTCAAACTCTTATGATCAAAAAAGACTTGACACTCCTCCCTATACAAGTAGTGTCTCCAAATCTTCAATGCAAAAACCATTGCCGCAAGTTCTAAGTCATGGGTAAGGTAATTAACTTCATGTTGCTTAAGCTGAAGAGAAGCATAAGCAATTACTTCCCATTCTACATCAATACATAGCCCAATCCTTACTCAGACACATCGCTATATACCAAGTATCCATACCTTGGCGTAGGAAGAGTTAAAATTGGTACGGAAGTAAGCCGATCCTTTAGCATTTGGAAACTCAGCTTACACTGTTCATCCCATTCAAATTGAATTCCCTTTTTCGTCAATCTAGTTAGTGGAGCAATTAACAAAGAAAATCCTTTTATAAACCTCCTGTAGTATCCAGTTAAACCCAGAAAACTTTAAATTTCTATGACATTCTTTAGTTTTTCTCATTGTACTACAGCTTCAACTTTTTGTGGATCTACAAAAATTCCAGCACCCAACACCATGTGCCTCAAGAATATCACTTCTCTAAACCAAAACTCGCACTTAGAGAATTTTGCATACAACCTTCTATCTCTCAAAGTTGGTAACACAATTCTAAGGTATTGTGCATGCTCTTTCTTATTCTTGGTGTATACCAGTAAATTATTAATGAAGACAATCATGAACTTATCTAAATAAGGATAGAAGACATGATTCATGAGATTTATAAATGTTGCTGGAGCATTAGTCAACCCAAATGGCATTACTAGGAACTCATAATGTCCGTATCTTGTTCTAAATGTAATCTTATACACATCATTCTCTTAAATCCTTAACTGATAGTATCTAGATCTCAAGTCAATCTTAGAAAATATAATCGCTCCTTACAACTAGTCAAATAAATCATCAATATGAAATAATGGGTACTTATTACTAATGGTTACCTTATTCAACTGATGATAATTGATGCACAGCCTCAAAGAACCGTCTTTCTTCTTTGCAAACAGTACAGGTGCTCCATAGGGAGAAAAACTAGGTCTAATGAAACCCTTATAATCAACTTTTGCAATTGAACCTTAAGCTTCTTAAACTCTACTGGTGTCATAAGGTCTATAACAAAGTTAAACTCTCGTTTAGGAGGTAATCCAAGTAACTCATATGGAAATATCTAGAAACTCATTTAAAACAGGTGTATGGTTTAATTATTTCTCCTGAGCTGTCATATCCACTATATACACCATAAATGCCTCACAGCCTTTCTGTAATAATTGCTTTGCTTTCTAAGCTAAAATTACATAAGATGAGAGCACATTGCGCTCACTGCTCCAAAACATTTTAGGTTCACCAAGCTTTTGAAAAGTCTCTTGCTTGGTAAAGCAATCTACTGAAGCTTGATGTTGTTATAACTAATCTATCCTCAAAATGGCATCAAAATCCTAGATCTTTAATGGAATGAGATTTTCCTCTGAGTTAGTCTCTCCTACTATCACATCACATAGTCTTTTTGAGTAATTTCTGCCCTAGTGGTATATGCACTACTAATTCCTCATCTAAAGGACTCAACTCTTGATCAGTATGCTGTGCAAGTGATCTGCTTATAAATGATCTATTAGATCCAAGGTCAATAAGAACGTATGCAGGCTAACCAAATATTAATAGCATACTTGCGATCACATTTGGATTGGCTTGAGCCTATTCCTGGTTTAATGTAAACACTCCGGTCTAAACCCTAGGCTAATTCCTCTGTACACCCTGAGTTGAGGAAGTGCTACTAGAATCAGATCTCCTGTTGGGTAGAACAGAAGTCTGAGTTAGAGGTTACTACTGAGGAAATGTAGGCTGTTGACCTTGAAAAAAAGGTTTGGTAAACTCATTTCTCTCAAAACGTAGGCAATTCTTCTTGACATTTCATGTCTGTCCACAATGCAAGCATGTCAATGGAGAACCACAAGTGCCACTGTGATGCTTCTTGTAATTAGGGCATCTATTAGCTTCATGCGTCTATTGAGAACCTAAAGCAGATCTCAAAGCATCAAATCTTGATCTGAATCCTTTAAATTCACGTTGAGAGAAAGGTGGATTATTAGCAGAACTAGGCGTGGATTATTAGCAGAACGTTGGAAAGCACTGCTGGATGAACCACTATTGTGGCTCTTCTTTAATGACTGGCCTATAGAAATATTCAGATCCTTTCTTTTCTAAAAACCAACTCTTGCCTTTCTTTCACCTATAAGCTTCTCTACCCGAAGTGCGAACTACACCATCTCTCAGTAACTCTGAGTACCGGTCACAGGCATCCAATCCTTGATGTCAAAGTTTAGTCCCGCCTCAAACTTGGCACAAAGAGTTTCCTCATTGGAAAACTCTGGAACAAATTCTGTTAGCTTTCTCAGCTGAGTCTCATATTCTATCACAATCTTGCTTATCTACCTCAAATTCAAGAACTCCTGTCTTTTCTGATTACTGTGGTAGTGAGTAAAGTACTGATTTTGAAACTCTCTTAAACCAAGTCAATTGTGTCCCAAATCTGGCTAGCATGTTCTGCCACCAAGTAGCAGTACTATCCTGCAACAATCGTACAGCCACTATCAACTTATCCTCAACTGAGATCCCTATATCCTACAGATTCTGCTATACCAGGCTTATCCATTTACTAACCACAACTGCATCAGAAGTTTCAGAAAAAGATTCACACCCTGACTGTCTTGCTTCCTTAATTAACTTGAAAAACTTATACATTAATCTAGATGATTCTGCAAGACTTGCATGAGTAGTGCCAACAACTGGTATTGGGGGTACCATAGCTAGTTTATTGGGTGGTTATCCTAATGGAACTTGCTCAGTCTAAGTTTGAGTTTGGTCCTAGGCATCCCAATATGCCATAAATGCCGTTCACATGTTTGGTGGCAAATTAACTGGCATTTCCATCTCAGGCAGTGGAAATGAAGCTGTTTGTTTAAGTTGAGGAACTTGGGGTATATGTGAGGAATACGTTGGTTCCTCTTATTTAGATAATGGTACCCTACGAGGTCTACCCCTTCCTCCTCTCATACGTGGAGGCATATTTCTACAAAAAGAAACAAAATTCATTAATATATGCTTTACAATAGCATATACTTATCTACTACTTGACTCACTTATTGTCCTCTAGATAATTTCAAAAGAATTTATTTTCAAAACCATATTCAACCCATTTTAGAAAATTATCAAACAGTATTCAAATCATCCAAAAGCACTTTTCAAAATTAAGTGCTCTGATACTAATAAAATTGTCACGTCCTAACCCTGGGGTCCACCTGTGACATTCGCCACAGATCCTCCTGATACATCCACTAATGCTCAGAACGTATCAAGAGAGCTGTAAGGCTAACCTATACATCTTACACTCCTGAAAACATTTTTAAAATATATTTGCCATCCATGGAAGTATTCTCAAAGAATTGATCTCCATAATTAATTCATCCACAACATATTTAGAAAATAAAATATCAATATAGAAAATCATTTATCATATGGGTTGAACAAAATAATAATTTCTTACATAACATTTAGTTATGATACAATACTTTACATATTTCCTCTGGAATCACAAATCTAAATAAAATCACATATCCAGTAGACTCTGACTTGTACAAGTGAGTCAAGATAGAAAACCTACTAAAAGCTTCTTAAGCTTTCTATCGCCACCACTAGACCGGTTAAGACTAGTACGCCTAACCTGAAAGTTGAAATTGTGATGGGTGAGTATACAATTATACTCAGTCAGTAAATACATATATACCGATATACATACATTCATAGGCATTTACAAATACAGCTAATAGGACTTATGTCACAATGTACTCAAAATACATATGTACAGTTACATGTTATTTAAATCAATGATCACAAAATATTTCATTAATCTACAATAGTTTTAAAATAATCAATCAGGCTGACCATACGTCCATGACACGTTACCTTGGTAAGGACAAAATCTGTAACCATCAGTGGGTTTTTCATGCATAAACCATATGCAATAAAGATTTATTAAATAGAAAACCATTTCTCATACTTTGTAAAATCATTTATTTTCTTGTGAAGTATAAATTTATAAAACTAGCCCGCCTCACTGATGTTGGCCCTGAGTAGTCGCTTGGTGACATGAGCGACTGTCCTCGTAATCCGTCAAATCCAAGAAAACCCTATCAAGCCGCTAGGACTTTCCATAGGGTATCTATAACCGCACACACATGAGTTCGGTACACAGTGGGCTTGCTATGGCTTTTCCCCCTTATATCAACCTCGCTGCAGCTCCACTCACCTATGCGGCCTCTCAATAGGTCTATTCATAGGCTACCTCCCTATATATAAAGTCAATAACATGGCCCACTGGCCAATAAACAATAACTGGCCTTACCAGCCTCAATACCAAAATACATGCATTTATAAATTATTTCATAATAATTGTTATTCATATAAACCAAATCCCAGCCTTTTTGGCCATAACAACAATTATACAAATCATTTCTAATAATGATTTTAAATCATGTAAATAATTTAGGTCTTGCCAACCATCTCAGCATGTATACATATCAAAATATTTTCAATAAGCAAACCAAATAAACAAAACACCCCAATATCATGTAATATTCATTTCATTTCAATCATAAAAAGGCTTGTTTAACACACAAGCATGCATATAATTATCACAAGCATTTTATTTATATAATGTGTATGTATAAATTTACTTATTACAAGGGGAGGGTAACCACTTCCACTACTGATCTTCACGCCCACTTAGCCCTTCTCTCGAGTTCTCAGAACCTGATACTACACATGTATATACATATATATATATATAGTGAATTTCACGATTCCAATTAAGTTAACGTATATGCATTAAATGCAATGCTCATGGAAAACATGACTTAATTCTCTTAGTCAACACATATCATACCACAAGACTTACTACTCGATGCCATTTAACTGATTTCAAATAATGAAATCCCATGGCGATAATTATTTCTATTTTGCATTTCCGTCTAAAACGGATTACCTATTCCAAAACAATATCTAACATTTATATAATTATCATATACTTTCAATTATCTCCAAATCAACACAAATCTTCATATCTTATATGAAATCCTAGTAAATCTTTCATGAACAGTGAAACCTAAGATTTCAACTTGTTATCAAATCTTAAAACAAGCCTAACATGAGTTAATAGGCTTACCTCTAGCCTATAGGAGTACGTAGGAACCTCACATTATTGTTTGAACGTAAAAGCTTCTATTTATCTTCGAACCCTAGTTTTCTTCTTTGTTGTTTTTTGGTTTAATATTGATACCAAAGTGATGAAGGAAGAATGGGTAATTACTTAGCAACTAAATTTGAAAAAATGTTAAGGGATTTGCCAAAATGTATGAGGAAATTAAAGAGAAAAAGAAAGAGAGAGGAGTTTTAGAAAGAGAGAGGGAAATGAACGAATGAGCAACACTCTGGGGTTGAATCTAGCTTTCGGGTATTAATAATAGTGAGCAAAAAGACCAATTTGCCTGTTAAATTTCACCTAGATTAGCATCATATATCGATACTTTTAGAATAGGTATCGATACTTTTAAGTTGGGTATTGATACTTTTGGGTTGGGTATCGATCCGTTCTTTAATAATTTGATTCTATAATTTCCATCGATCTCGAGTATGTTGAAGGTACCAATTTGGTTTAACATGTAATTATTTTCCAACTCTCTATTTTGCCACATATCGATACCTTTGATGAAGGTATCAATCTAGTCTATCTCATAATTTTTTCTCAAGTCTCTAACTTGTAAGGTATCGATACTTTTCTCTATAGGTATCGATCCGTTTATCATGTATTGACCTGAACTCTTCAATATATCGACACTTTGTACACATATAGATACCTTAGCCTCAGGAATCGATATTTCCCATCCAATTATTCATATTCTCACAAAAGCTTAAAATAAAATAAAAATTTTTCTTAGGAGCTCTGCCTCTTGGACCCCTGCAAGGGCACTGCCATTTGACCCCGGTCACTAACCAGCTAGCAAGATCGCCAAATATGTTAATGTAGGGTATTATACGAAAATCTTGTATATGTAAAATTTCAACTTCTTGATTCATTTAATTTATATAATGAGTTAACTTTAGTCACCTAAGCCTCAATTGCTTGTCAACTAACTATTACCATGTATGTGTGAAACGAATGTCATATAAATGACTACTTTATCCTTATGTTCAAATAACAAGGTTTAACAACAGTAAACAACTTGGATAAATATTATTTATATAGATTCTATCTTACAAGTATATATTTGTATGATCCATGTATTTATATATTCAAATCATCAATATTTTGATCATATATCAGGTCTCACTCCGTGATAACTCAAAAGATATAATCAATGAATGCAAGTTCATTACTTGCTAAGAATTAAGATCAATCAAGTTTATTAAAGCTTATGTGAATTAAAATCAATAATATTTATTTAATTAGATCTTATTTCACAATTGTCTAGTTTAATGTATAATAAATATACACTAACTTTTCTATTTGAAATCTTTACTTCAATAATAAAGATAAATCATTCACTTGAAATAGAAAACGTACAAGCTAACTCTGATACCATTTGTGATGACCCCGCCCAACTAGCATAATATTGTCCCCTTTGGCACAGCTAAGGGTGCCACAATTAGCTCGGTCCTGCGACCTTACGGTTTTGTTCCTGACACCCAGGATTTCAAGCATAGACCCAAAAGACTTCGTACTAATTTAAGAGGACAAAGCACATATAAGCACATAATCATGCTCTTTCCCAAGTGGTGTGGGTTTTCACACATACACATATATACATCATTGCACGTAAATAAATTTTATTAAACCAAAAGAAAATATTATTACAATAAATACTTTAAGGACATAAATGATAACTCTAATCCTAACATAAGTACAGCACAAATTCTTTGTTAGACTTGTGCCGAAGGGAGTGTGTCCCAGTTTCAGACAAATTTCACATGTCGGTTTTGGGCTATCAAGACCTCAACTTCTTCTCTAACCTTTGTTTTCAATGTATGTGTTACCACTAGACTAGTTCTTTTTCTGGTTTGCAATAGCTTGAGAGTAATTGATAGTGATTTCTTGTGGAAAACCTGTGTTTGATACTGCATTATGCTGGCTAGTTGTGTTTTCTTTACTGAAAAACATGGAATACACATATTCAACTGGCAATGGTTTAGTTCTAAAGTCTAAGTTTCTAAAGAAGAACATTGTAAGATCCCAGTTACTGACTTGATCTCCTGCATTCCTCAATGCATCTATCAATCCTTTCATTTTCATGTAGTAGTTTATCATAATGTAGTAGTTTATCATACTGATGCCTTTCTTCTTAGTGGTGGAAATGAGTCCTCAAGGATGAATTACTTTTGCCATAGATTGAGCAGCAAATATTTTGTTTAAAGCTTCCCAGGGATCATAAGAGGTTTTGCATCCGACGATTGCACCGAGCATCCCTTCACTTAAGGTTGAAAGAAGCTAACTCATCGGCATCTAATATGTTTTCTTTTAGACTTAAAGTTGTATGTTGGGATGGATTTTTGTTCATCAGCTACAACAACATTGACTTTCCTTGGTGGTGTCATCTGGAAAATCATCCATGTCATTTCCTCAAGCAGCTAGTAGGACCTGTGAATTGTATGCAAGAAGTTGGAATTGGTAATGATTGTGTTTGCAAAGGTGTTTTAGGTGGTTTCACTATGATGGCTACTAGTTGCCATCGTCCAACGAATTTTAAAGTTCTGATATCTAAGTTTGAGAATTGAAAAGGAGAATATTGAGCCAAATTAAAAACTCAGTGTTTTGTGTTCCAATGAAATAATGATTGCACACGTGGAGAACTAGAAAAGTATATATATAAACATCACAAACTAGGGCAAAAACTTAAGGTAATTTTTATACAAGAAAACTAAAGGAAGACCTATCTAAAGGTCGATATACACAGGCTAGTGTTGGGATGTATATCATCCCTTCGAACATCATTATACTACTGTAGGCACAATTCTGTTTTGCCAAGAGAATGTTTGTTGTCATTGCATATCTAGCTAGTGATGAATGTTTTGCTTTGGACTGGGCTTGTAATTGTAGTCTTGAGCTTGGGTTTAGTGTCATCAACATTTAGTTTAACAATTAAGTTTATTTGTTGTGCGATTTCAGGTTTGATTAAACTACCAAGTTGACAAAACTCTTAATTTTCTAATTAGGCCCGATGTTTATGTATTATTGGAATTCCCCCTGAGCATAAACTTCATGGAAAGAGTTTGAAACCACCAGCAAAGAAGAATAATCGGCCTGCTGTCCATAACATTCAAAGTGACTCATCTCAGAGAGTTATCATACTCGAGGAGAATTCGCAGGATTTACTGTCGAAGAATACTCACGAATCAAGGCTATTCTTCGTGATGGTAAAAACCAGTCCTATGCAACCGTTACTGGTATCATCAAACCGAATTTCCTTATTTCAAACTTCATTTCTTCAAATTAAAAAAAAAAAAATCTTGGATTATTGATAGTGGTTCTACTGACCATATTTCTTCTTCTAAAAGATGTGCATTGTGTCCTTTCATTTAATGTTCATTTGTTGTCAGTTAGTAAACTGACTCAAGATCTAAAATGTACCATTCTTTTTAACCCAAACTTTTGTGTCTTGTAAAATTTGACAATAAGGAAGATGATTGGTCTGGGGAAGCAACATAATGGTCTGTACTATTTGTTTAATAAGGTCGAATCACCTACCACTCCTTCCTCTCAAAACTTATTTTTAATAATGGTATGTGGCAACTATGACTCATGCACCCTTCTGCATCATCATCTCTTATTTTATTAAAAAAAGGTTCCAACAATTTCTTTTAATTTTGATCGTTATTATGACATTTGTCCTTCAGCTAAACAAAGTCATCTTCCCTTTATGTTAAGCTCTATTTCTATTGTGAAACCATTTGAATTGATTCATTTTGATATTTGGGGTCCTCATCCCATTGCATCTCATTCTGGTGCTGATTATTTTTTGACTATCGTTGATGATTTCTCTCACTTTACATGGATACATCTCGTGCAATTTAAATCTGAAACTCCGGGACTATTAAAATCTTTTTTTGCCTATGTTAACACTCAATTTAATTCTCATGTTCAACAGTTACGTGCGGATAATGGTAGTGAATTTACTTCAATGAAAGATTTTTTTGAAGATCTTAGTATTATTTTTCAATATTCATGTCCATCAACTCCTCTACAAAACAGATTTGTAGAACGAAAACAAAGGTATCTTTTAAATGTGGGAGAGCACTACGGTTTCAAGCTCATTTGCCATTAATTTTTGGGAGAGAAAGTGTTCTCACAGCTGTATATATTATTAATCGAATGCCCACACGTGTTCTCTAAAAGAAAACACCCTTTGAAATGTTATACCAAAGCCTAGTTAAATATGATCATTTTCGTTTATTTGGTTGTTTATGTTATGCTACTAATCCTAAACCACTTCAAAAATTTGAACCTAGGGCACGAAAATTTATATCCGTTGGTTATCCTCTCAGTTAAAAGGCTTATCACACTTACGATTTAGAAAGAAAAATTTTCTTTTCTAGTCGGGATATGTTGTATTTCCTGAGACTATATTTCCTTTTTCTCACTTACCACAAGAAGACCAACCTGATCATTTTGAAAAAGTGCCACTTCCAATACCTGTTTCTGAACCAATATATGAACCTATTACACCTAATAGCCTTATGTCACCACCATCTCCTATACTAGATACATCTCCAAACCTATAGATTCAGTCACCATATGTAATTCCTCTCAATCATCGTTGCCAGCTAATTCTATCATTCCATCTCCTTCACCAATTACTCCACTTATGGCTAAAGAAGCTAGCAACAAATACCCCAATGTTCGGCTCTTAGATTATCATTGTGGACAGACCACTAATGCTACCCCCGGATTGTCGTCAACTTCATTGTTATGTACTCGATATTCTCTCTCTAATTTTATTTCCTATGCTCATTTATCTTCTTCACATCAGTCTTCTGTAAATATTATATCTGCTCTTGTCGAACCTGCAACTTTTGCACAGACTGAGCTTGAGCCAAACTGGAGGGAGGCTATGAAAGCTGAAATCTCGGCACTTGAACAACAAAACACTTGGACTCTCACAACTTTACCACCAGGTAAGAAAACAATTGGCAGCATGTGGGTTTACAATATCAAATACAACTCGGATGGTTCCATTAAGCATTATAAAGCTCGTCTAGTTGCCAAATGTTAGACATTGCAAGAAGGGTAGGATTATACTAAAACTTTCGCTCTCATAGCCAAATTTGTTGGTCATTACATCAAATTGATGTCCAAAATGCCTTTGACATGGCGATCTTGATGAAGAAGTTTACATGATTCTGCCTCCAGGTCTTTGTCGCTAATGGGAGAACTTGGTATGTCGACTGAATAAATTCTTGTACTGTTTAAAGCAAGCACCTCGAAATTGGTTCTCAAAGTTCTCCAAAGCCATCCAAAATGTTGGATATAAACAGTCTAAAGCATATTTTTCTTTATTTAATCGGGTATGTGGACATTCCTTTATTACAGCTTTAATTTATGTAGATGATATGGTCATCAAAGGAATGAGAAGACTGCCATTAGCGATATTAAAAAGTTTTTTGGTTTGGAGGTGGTACGTTCCAAGTAAGGTATTGTTATTTCTCAAATGAAATATACTTTGAATATACTTGATGATGCAGGGTTACTTGGTGCACGACCTGTTGATTTTCCTATAGAGCAAAATGTGAAACTTACTTTGTTTGAAGGTGAGTTGTTGAGAGATCTTTCACGATATAGGAGACTTGTTGCGACTTATATATTTCACAATCACCGGACCAGATATTACTTATGTGATTAATATTCTCAGTCAATATATGAATAAACCAATGAAGCCTCATTTTGAGGCAGTAAGGTACATTTTTAGGTATCTAAAGAGGAGTCCAAGACAAGGGCTACTATTGTCTTCTCAAGGTACACTCAAGTTGAAAGGTTTTTGTGATGCTGATTGGGCTAGGTGTCTTATAACTAGAAGGCCAGTTACTGGTTATTGCATATTTCTTAGTGACTCACTTATATCTTGGAAAATAAAGAAACAGAAAATAGTAGCTCGTTCATCTGCTGAAGCAGAATATAGGTCTATGGCATCCATCACATGTGAATTGACACAGTTGAAATATCTTCTTAAAGATCTGCAAGTAAGACACCCAGAACCCACAAAATTGTATTGTGATAATCAAGCAGCACTACATATAGCAGAAAATCCGAAATATCATGAGGGAACCAAACACATCGAGATAGATTGTCATATAATAGGAGAGAAAATACAATTGGGCTTGCTTCCACTGCAAATATGCCTTCTACTATTAACATCGTCCACATCTTTACGACGCCATTGGGTAGTGTTGTTTTTCACTCGCATTTGCGCAAGTTGGGCTTCCTAGACACATATGCTCCAACTTGAGGTGGGGTGTGTTGGAAATTTGGAGAAAAGCTAGCAATTATAGCTGGTGCTTGGAAGAAAAAACAGTAGTTGCTAATCACATTACAGTTGATGTTTGAAAGAAAAAATTGTAAATACTAATCGTTTACTTCATTATAGGGATTTTTTTTTTTTCTTGCCTTTTATATTTATAACATCTTGTATATATATGGGTTGTATCTGTTCATGGCTTTGATATAGAAATCAGAGTTTCTTTCATCACATTTATATTTTCTTTTCATAGTTTTCTATTTTTTAAAAACTCTCGCTGTGCTCTCTTGTTAGTATTCCTTCTGACGAACAACTCTGTTAGGACGCTCTCTTATCACTATAAATTCACGCAAACTTCGTTGCTTCATTGGTTGATTAAACTAAGATGTTAAATATTTTAAATTTTAATTTAACTGTTTTGAAAAGAAATAATCACTCGGTATTTATTGATTATCCCTTCAACTAAATTTTTTTTTTATTGTACTTAATATATTATTTACATTGGACGCAGTTGTTTATTATAAAAAAAAAAAAAAACCTAAAAGAATAACGAATCTTATTTATCTATAACTTTGCATATTGTTTGTGTACCTTGTTTCACCTCATGACAATCTATTACTCTTATCCTTATCACTAGCTATAGTCAATCATGGGTGCTACCGGCATTCATTATTATTGTTATATATTTTATTTTTATCGGAATTGTGCAATTAGGGTTAGTAAGTGTTGAGTTGACATGACATATTGAATCCTGATTTTGATTTTAGAGTAGACGAAGAATTTTGTTTGAATTTTTCAAAACTTTTATGTTTTGATTATATGTTTCTAATACATGTGTATATACTTTTATAGATTTTCTAGCATTTTACAAAATATATACCACAATCATCAGAAGAGAAAATTACCAGAACAATATTGTAATTATATGTTTCTAATGTAAATGTATAAATTTTCTAGTAATTTACAAAATATAGCAGCACATAATCAGCGGAAGAGAAAATATTTAGAATAATGTGAACATATATTTTATAACGATTTGAATGTAGTGTTTTGTTTGTAACTTAATTTATGGAAAATTTTCAAAAACATTTATAATTTATTTTACACAACTAATCACCTTAATAATTCATTTATCAAAAAAATTAAAGAATATGTAATTAGATAAAAATACCCTTGTAACCAACTAACAAAAAAAACTCACTTTCAAGCACCACTTGGTATTAATGCTCGAGCAATAATCGTGCTTGAAAGTAGAAATTTTTTCCCCTTTCAAGTACGTACACCCACTTTTGAGCACCCTTTCAAGCTCGTGGTTGTGCTCCAAAGTGGGCGTGAAAATTAAAAATTTCAGTTCAACCCAATTTTAAAAATTTTCGATTGAATTCGTATACTTTTGGAATTAATAAATAGTAATAAATTTATTTTAAAGTCTTGTATATTACTTAAATAATTTTATTTTTTAACACAATTTGATTGGGGATCAATATGCCTGATTTAAAAATTTTAGCAAATATTTTCAAATTTTGAGCCATGTAAAATTTTCTAATAACATGTTCAATGTGCTCGGCAGAAATTCAACTTACTAAATTTCGAATAGGCTCCTATAGTTTTGTAATTAATAAATTATTATAAAATTGTTTAATTTCTTACATATTGATACTCAAACAAATCAAACTCGCTAATATGAATATGCAAAATTTTAAAATATTTTATTATTCTTCATTAATTTGAAATGTTTGGAATCCATTCAAAATAAAAAAATAAATTTTGTTTAATTTTTTGGAGTGGAGGGCATATTCGTTCAATTTTTTTTTTTGGTTTGTTTAATAAATAAATTATGAAAGTGATTATTTTTCGTAAATTAATTTATAAATGTGATTAGTTTGAAAACATTCATTTTATCCAAATTAAGAGAAAATCTTTTTAACTATATACATTTTTATCCAAATTTTTATTTATATATATATATATATATATACACAATTCTTCTTTTGAATCGAATTTTGTTATTTTGTATTTGTTTTTATACTCATCTTAAATTGAATTTTGAATTTTTTATTTGTATTTTTCATATTGACCATATATTGAATTTGGAATTTTAGATGTAAGAACACAAGCCTATCCTTTTGAATGTGAATATATTGCTTAAAGTTTACTTTATTTTGGCATTAGTTTTGTCATGCTCCGATCTTAGGGTCCATCTATAACAATCGCCATAAACCCTCCTAATACATTCTCTATACCTAAAATATATCAAAAAGAATCTGTAAAGCTTTCTTGTCAATAACTAAAACCTGCAAATAGTTTTTGTATAAAATTCTCACCCATGGGATTATCAACATTAAAGAATTGATTTCCATAATCAATTCATCATCAACATAATTGATTTAATATAAATATCAATTCAAAAATCATTTACCTAGGAGTTGAACAAAATAATAAATTCTTACATAAATATTTAGTAAAATTATATATCAAAGTATCCCAAAATACATATCTAGTGGAGTCAAGTTACATATGTGAGTCAAAAGTCAAAACCTACCAAGAACATCGTAAGCTCTCTACTGCTATCACAAGTTCAGCGAGCACTAACGCTCATAACCTGAAAGTTGTAATTGTGAGTAGTGAATATACAACTATACTTAGTGAGTCAATACATACATACATATATAATACATATACACGCATTTTCAAATTCTCATATAATGGGATTTAATTAATTTCATGCTTGAAAATACATATGTACATTTTCATTTATAACATATAGATGTAAAACATATTATAAGTTTGCATTTACTTTTAAACAACTAAATCGGCTAACCATAATTTCTCGATCACTATCTTAAACGAAATAACGTCGAAATCCATCAATGAACATTTTATGTATAAAAATTCATATGCAATACTTTCTTATAAAATAACAAATCATCTTTCATGCCTTACAAAAATCACTTATTTAGAGTAAAACATGAATTTATAAACTCCATCCGTCTCATTGATGTTGGCCTCAAGTAGTTACTAGGTGATAAAGTGACTGTCCTCGTTGTATTCGTTAAATCGATAAGATCCTTATCAAGCTCGCAGGACTTTCCATAGGATCTTTATATAACCGCGCATCTGTGCACTGGCACACAATAAGCTTGCCATAGTCTTCTCCCTTATATCAGCCCCATTGCGGCCTCTCATAGGTCTAGTCATAGGCTACCTCCCTATACATACAGTAAAAATATATGCCTTACTTGTTGGAGATATGCCCTAGAATTAATTGTGTCATACAGTTCAGGGATATCATCCTTATATATATATATATATATAATTTTATAATTAATTGTAAACTTATTTATGATTAATAAAATACTTTTATATCATTTTGCATATATAGTTACTAATATATATGGTATATATAAAATGTAGAATGAGATTCCGTAATATATTATGATGTCAGGACTTTATCTGCAAAAAGTTGTAGATATGAGTACAAAGTTTTGATTTGAATACATCCGAATCTGTTCCTGGTTAAGGTGATGTCATATAGAACTATGACATTACATTACTAGTATATTTGATGCTGCCAAGGAATAGTATTGGATGCTAATAGTTAGGTGATGAATCTTATATCACAAGAGCATAAACATAGGTAATACATTAAAGAACATGTTACTAAAAGTGACCAAACATGACAAATCACATGGATGATTATCCACAGTCAATGATACGTCACACAGCCGTATTAGTGTACCACTAATCCTTTGACCTAACGTGTTACGGCTACCCTCCACACTGAGGCACATCGTTCACTTGTGTATATCGCATCAGGATAGCCACGCCTGGTGAAAGAAGCTTGCTGGCAATGTATTTAGGTGTATGAAGACATGTAATAGCCAAGATGAAATCTGCTGGTTCAGATATTAGAGCATGAGATTCTAGGTGGAACTATCATATGCCGGATTAAAATCTTTGGCCAAAGCATGTATATCCAGAAAGGTGTTTCACGGATATATGAATCCTGTATATGATTGAGGTTTTGATCCTATGATTGAGTTAGGGGTTTGACGATACCATGACCCACACTCGATTAGGAGTCGACAGTAGAGGGACTTTACTACATACACGTACGACTATATGGATTCATTAGTGTCTAAGGGTCATGACATCTTGCTAGAGATCGGTTCTGATCATTGAGACCTTTGGTTACAAAGAATTATACCAAAGTGGTACGAAGGAATTCGTATCCACCCATATTTAGTCCACAGTGAGCCTAGAGGTTACATACATTAATCGGTTACTTGATGATGATTGCATTTGCTATTATACAATAATCATTAATGATATTGTTCTGATACTATGATCGGGTACAATTTGATTCTTTATTGTAAAGAAAATATTTCCTGACAAGGACGAGCTAGCACTCGTAAGCGTGAGAAATGTTTCAGTTTATTATGAGATATCATAAATATGATTTATGAATATTATATTGTTATATATAGATATAATACTTTAATATTGATTAAAGTAATAATATAATAATAATATCTTAAATATGTAATGATTATAATATTGTATTATATATATTAAGTAATATATATATATATATATTACTTTAATATATGTGTGTGTATGTAATATATTTGTAAGATATTTATATGTATATATATATATATAGATATATGTATATTATAAACTCATTTTTTCTCTCACACACATACCCATCAATGGGCTTGACACTTGGATTGCTTTTGTTCAAATTATTGAAATAAGGGGCAAGTGGACAAGTGGGCGTTGCTTTTTGTTCATTTAATGAAATGAGATAAGGCAAGTCAATTGTGTTAGTTTTGCATGAAAACACCCAAGTATTGAGTATAGATAACAAGCATTGGATGCAACGTTATCAACAATTAATAATACTAGTAAGAGACTGAACCGACTCAAGCTTCTTCTTCTTCTATTCTCTCTGCATTCCAGTGAGTGCTAATTCTTAGAGAAAGTTTGGTGAGGTTTTGGTTTTGAACAAAAAACCAATAGAGAGAAGAAAGAGGCTAGAGAGAGAAAACTACGATTTTGAATTAGTGAAGCTAAAACCGATCTCATAACGAAGCTGGAACTAGCGTTGCCAACAATGACATGTGTAGACCCAAGGAGGTAAGCGAAGAAGTTTATTTGCCATTCCGATTTGCTAAGGAAAGAAGTAAGACTTCTTAACTTTGCATTTTATGTTTATATTTGAAAAAGTTTTAAATATCATGTCTCAGTTGTCATACCTTTGAAATATTAAGTAAAATAAACATTCCAAGTCATAATAGTGCCTCCCCGACTTGCGGCTATGGGCGTACTAGCTTGCCCTGGAAGAACAAGGTGGCCATTACATTCTCCACCACCTAATCTATCGACATCCTAGACCATAGCGCTATCTTGAAGTTTTCAATCTTCTGTTGGAACAGTTTTAGTTCTTCGGCTCTCTCTCAACTGATTTTTTTTT
This sequence comes from Cedrela odorata, assembly GCA_035584115.1. NCBI lineage: Eukaryota > Viridiplantae > Streptophyta > Magnoliopsida > Sapindales > Meliaceae > Cedrela > Cedrela odorata. The sequence continues at coordinate 44,950 of JAXCLQ010070647.1, forward strand.
TACCAAAGATCTTCCACTTCACGAGGAACTCCTTATGGTGTCGTCTCTCCTAGGCTATTTGTCTCTCTGCTAGAATTTCTTCAACTTCATTGATATTTTTCTTCCATGGTTACTCCTTGATCTTCTCTCTTGCTAGATGATTGTGTGTGGAGTCTTCTTTGTCAGCGTAGTAAGGCTTCAATTCACTAACATGAAAGACTGATTGCATCTTCATCCAGGCTAGCATCTCAACTTTGTATAAAGCCTTCCCTACTCTAGCAATGACTAGAATTGGACTTTCATTCTTCTACACTCGTCTCTTGTCTCAGCTCTCCCGGAATCTGTTCTGACATCAACTTAATTAACACTAAGTCTCTAAGGTTGAACTCGAATAATCTTCTATTTTTGTTTGCCCACTTCTTTATCCTAGTGGCCACTTTCTTCAAATTATGCCCGAAAGAACTTTCTTGTATACTCAATGACTATGTAGAGTATAAATGGTTTCTATTTCGTTATTAATTCAAAGGGACTTCAGTTTATTGATGAACTCTTCCTTGCATTGAAGCAAAACTTTGCTCTATCAAGTAACTGCCCTAACTTTTTCTGGTTAACATTGACAAACCAACACAAATACTCTTCCAGCATCCCATTACATCTCTCTAGTTACCCATCAGTCTGCAAACAATGTAACATGACTAGAAGTTCATTTTCTTGATCAGTGTACCTCTGTTCCATTCTTGATAACTTGTGACTTCATATGATACAAAGTGGCCTTCCTGCACAAGAATCCCTCTCATTGCGAAGTCAAATGCATTTGTCTGCATCTTAAATTACTTGGTTATATCCGAAATGGAAAGAACTAAATCTCTCACCATGGCTTCCTTTAAGTTGCCGAAGGCTCCTCTACACTATTCAGACCATTTTTCACATTACGCCATTCCTCAACGGCTCGGTTAAAAGTTATAGGGACATTTGTTAGCTCGAACAGCATCACCAAAACTCATACAATCTATACTGGGTGACGCATGTTATTTTGGTTCATTCTCCCTTTCGGCAATCTCACTTTATAGTAACCTGACCATAATTCTAGCTTTGTGAAGTATCTTGGAGAATTCAGTTAATCAAACAAATCTGCTCTATTTAGTGGTAAGGTTTTGGGCGGTTTATTCAACATCACTTCAGTAAACTCCCTCAAGACATCTACAATCTCTAGTGGAGTCAGCTCTCCTTCACTCTCTTCCTCCAAGGTTAGAATTGTGATGAAAGAAGGTTCTCGTCTCTTAATCCCCTTTTTGAGTTGAAGCGCGGATAAGAGCTTTGCCTCTGTCGGTCGTTTAACTTTTGGTCGGCACAATTGCTGGCCTTTCTCCCATGATCAACAAGCTACTAGCAGAGGGAACATAGATTATGCCCCTCTCTAACAAGAAATCCTTTCCCGAGACGATAACAAAGTCATCCACCTGCAAAGCTATAAGGTCCACTTGACATTCCCAATTGCCAATTTTCATCTGTACTTACTCTGCCAACCCGCTCGTAGATAAGGCTTTCAAGGATAACCACCTCCATGCGGCCAGTATCCTTTTTGAGCTTCAGCCCAAGGCATTTTGCTTTTTGAAGTAAAAATGAAGTTATGAGTGGCTCCAATGTCTACTATAACCCTTTCTTAAGTAACGGCCCCGGCCCTAAGCGCAGTCACAACCCAATAACACGCGGGCCCACTCTGACTTACCAAGTCATAACTGTTACAATCCAATGGCCCCGGTCTTAAGCGCAGTCACAACACACTGCTACATAGGCCCGCCCCGACTATACCATTTCGATTAGTATTTTATCATTCACATTAATTGTAATGCCTGCAATTTTAAAATTTTTTAATTATAGCATATGCAGTCTTTAGAAAATTTAATCAAATAATTTGATGTTGCTTTGATAAATTAAAATTTCATGTAATTTAAAATTTTTAGATGAATTCTAAAAATTTATTTCATAAAGTTGGGTTATAAATGGATTTGGATAAAGAAAATACTACTTGAATTAATTTTGGACTTAATTGTAAAGAATTTGAAATATTTAAGTTATTTTAGAATTTTTAAATGAACTAAAATAATAGTTTTTATAATTTTAGGTTATTTGTATAATTTTAAAAAGAATAGGGGCCTAATTAAAAATTTACAAACCAAAATATAACAAATTGGATCTTCTTCCTCCTCAAACACGTAACATTCTTCTCTTTACCCAGTAAACCCCTAAAAACTATTTTCTTTATTTTCTCTCTCAAATATCGGCCAAACGGCTTCCAATTCAACCAGTTTTCTTTCAAATTATAGTTACCGGTAAACTTTATAACATATTAGAAGCTTGAATTTTTTATTTTAAGCATGATTGAAATTGAAGTTACTATTTATCTAAGAAAATTTCACTTAATTTTGCATAGAAAATGTTATATTATGTTAAATTGGAATAGGAAATGTAATATTGCGTTGATTTGACATTAATTTAGGTGTTGATCGGAAGAAATTAGAGTGTTTTTATCTCGAGTGAACAGTATTTTGAAGGTGTTACAGTAACTGTTTGTACAGTATATTTAATTTGAACAGCAACTGTTTACACAGTACTCATAATATGAACAGTACTGTAGCTACAGTATCCTGTATGAACAGTAATTTCATATATTACTCCGGTATAAACAGTATTTGCTATAGTAAATCCCAGTATAAATAATATTTTATTATAGTTTTTAGATCAAAACTGTATTTGTTCATTTAGGCAAAAATGTATAAATTTAGGAGGGTAAAAAATAAGAATTAGAATAAATTAGCCACATAAATTAATTATTGAAAATCGAGTAAATGACCTTAGTTAGTTAACTTAGTGATATTGATAAAACTAAGGAATTTTAGACACTAATTCCACGAATATCGCATTTAAAACATTTAAATTGATTAATTAAATAGTAAAATATATGATTTATATATTTGTAGTATTAGACTATGAGAATCTAGGAGAATAATTAAGTTAGACGGGAGGATCGTTAGTGGGAGTGGTTACCCTCTCATTGTAATAAGTAAATCGTACAAGTATTTTATTATTTTTGAAATAATATGATATCTGAACATGTGTTTGAAAATAATATGAAAATTACGAATTTTGAATGTTTTATATGCTGATATCAAATTCATGAAATGATTGTTGAAAATGATATCGATGTGTAAATATTTATGAATGAAAATGATTTTATGACTCTAGACGTTAGTTAATGTTTATTCTGATTTGGCCGAATCTCGTGTCAAAAGTGAGACATATGAGTTATTCATAATTATGTTTAACATGCTACACACATTTCTGTTATGTTCAAAATTGAAAGATTGTTCGCTTTAAGCAAAATACGTGATCACGTTCTGAATTCAGGTCTTCATGGATACAGGTAACACTAACCAACTAAACTATTTTGAAAATTTTTGTTCTATGATTTATTTTTTGGATAATTGAAAAGTTTGAAAATATATTAATCTGTTTGATTATTTATATTCTATACTCTATTGACATGTACAAACTTGCATGATTTACTTACTGAGATTATATCTCACCCTTTATTATAAAAATTTTATTTTTCAGAGAATAGTACGTAGAAGTGACAAAGAATGCGTGCAAGATTAGTTAAGTATAGATGAAGATACTGATTATATGTGTAATTAATAGGATAATTATACGATTGAGAACTAGTTATATAGAAAATAATTTTATTTTATATATGTAAAGAATTTAGAAATTGTAAACATTTAAGAATTATGTAATACTTATGTAATATTGTGCGTAAATTTTGGAATATTAAAGTCAAGTCTTTATGTATGAAAATTATGTACGGAAAGTGTGACAAATGATATAACACTGAGTGGACATTTAGAATGTTGAAGCAATTGACTATATGTATAAAGTATGTATATTATGTAATCATGATTGCTTGAGTAAATTTGAGATTGGGGTGTTACATTAACAATGGAATAAACTCATAGAAATAATACAAGATGTACATGTTATTCAAGCGTCCACCACGCTTCTGTGTTGTTTTCTCTTTTATGAAACAGATGCAGATACAATCCAATGTCGTCTACTGTAGAAGCAAGGAGATCTCTACGTTTGTTCACAAAGATATTTAAAGAAGAACACAAGTGATAACATTCTTTTATTTCTATAAAAGGTTTATATAAAATACCAATGCCTTTAACGTTGGGCAAGCATACATATTTATAATGCGTCAGATTTCAATAGGTTTGGAATCCGCAGAATTCAAACAAGTTGAAGTTCGAAAAAGAAACAAAACAAAATAACATTAGGGTCTATATGTCTCCCATGTGTCTTACAAGTTAAATGACATTGGGTTTTACACACATTCCCATATGTCTTTTAAATTATTAAACATTTCACCTAGGTTCCCACCATTGGCAGAATTTTGTTGATAATAACCTTGGTACACAGACGTTATGTTAGACCTTTTCGGTGGCCTAAATCTCTAGTTACTAGGCCTTAGCCCAAAACTTCAAAATCCCTTTAAAGCAATTATAGGATCAAGGTCAACAGATCTTTCGTTATTTCTCACAAATATTGTTGGGCTAAATTCTCTGGATCAAAAAACTTTAAAATCGTTCCCAACTTGTCTTTGTTATGAACGAAAAATCTATCTTGAATAACAGAGTAATCCTTAAGGATGATTACCACAGTGTCATCATAAATATAGATTAAACAATCATCTCTAATTAGCTCTTCCAGTTTTTTTTTTGCCAACCCAAATTTTAACAATAGCTAACAAGTCCAATCCTTAGGTGACTAAGATTGTAGTCATTGGAGATAGTTGCTTTCGATTTCATATTCATCTTCGACAATACCACTATAATACCATGATTCTCCAACCAAGATTTTCCAAATTTACCGTGGTTTAATATCGTCCTGTTCTTGTACCATAGAAATGATACAACATGTTACTTGACTATATTTTCAATTTAAAACACATAGAATAATAAAATACTGATCAAAATGGAAACTCGTAGAAATAAACCAACAGACGTATTTAATAAACCAATTTCTGGCTTATTTTCAATACCATGATCTAAATAAAAACAACCTGAATTAGAACAATTCAAATTATTTTGATCATTTTTCATAATTAATAAAACCTTATTAATTATTAAAGTCGGAATCTGCTCTTTAGAACTAGCAGATCTTTGCCAAATCTTGCACAATTTCAAGATCATTAATATTTGTCTAATTGTTCAGTTCGCTTCTAAAGCTCTAATACCATTTCAATCAGTATTTTATCATTCATATTAACAGAGAAATAAACTTATAAAAATAATACAAGATGTACCTGTTATTCAAGCGTCCGATGTACTATTTCTATGAGTTTCCATTTCGATCAATATTTTATCATTATGTTTGTTTTAAATCGAAAGTATAGTCAAGTAACATGTTCTATCATTTTCACGATACAAGATCAGGACGATATTAAACCACCGCTAATCTGAAAAATTCTGGTTAGAGAACCATGGTATCATGGTGGTATTGCCAAATATAAATGTAAAATTGGAAGCAATTATCTCCAACGACTACAATCTTGGTCACCTAAAGATTGGACTTGTTAGTTATTTTTAAAATTTGGGCTGGCAAAAAAGAAACTGGAAGAGCTAATTAGAGATGATTGTTTAACCCACATTTATGATGACATTATGGTAATCATCCTTAAGGACAACTTTGTTATCAAAGATAAATTTTTCGTTCATAACAAAGACAAGTTGGAAACGTTTTTAAAGTCTTTCAACCTAGAGAATTTAGCCCAACAACATTTGCAAGAAACAATGAAAGATCTGTTGACCTTGGCCTTGTAATTAGTCCAAATTGATTTTAAATTTTGGGTTAAGGCCCAATAACTGGAGATTTAGGCCACCGAAAAGGTCTAACACAACGCCTGTATACCAAAGCGATTATCAACAAAATTTTGCCGACAATGGGAACTAGGTGGAATTTTTAATAATTTAATAGACATATGGGAATGTGTGTAAAATCTTATGTTATTTAACTTGTAAAACACGTAGGAGACATATAGACCCCGGTGTTATTTTGTTTTGTTTTTTTTTCGAACTTTAACTTGTTTGAATTCCACGAATTCCAAACCTATTGAAATTCGACGCATAATAAATATATATGCTTGCCCAACGTTAGAGGCATTAGTATTTTATATAAACCTTTTATAGAAATAAAAGAATGTTACTACTTGTGTTCTTTTTTAAATATCTTTGTAAACAAACGTCAAGATCTCTTCGCTTCTACAGTAGACGGCATCGGATTGTACCCGCATCTGTTTCACAAAGGAGAAAACAACACAAAAGCGTGGTGGATGCTTGAATAACAGGTACATCTTGTATTATTTCTATGAGTTTATTCTGCTGTTAATGTGAATGATAAAATACTAATCGAAATATAACAGGTACATCTTGTATTATTTCTATAAATTTATTCCACTGTTAATGTGAATGATAAAATACTGATCGGAATGGTATTAGAGCTCTGGAAGCGAATTGAACAATTAGACAGATATTAATGATCTGGAAATTGTGAAACATCTAGTAAAGATCTGCCAGTTCTTAAGGGCATATTCTGACTTTAATAATTAATAAGATTTTATTAATTATGAACAATGATCTAAATAATTTGAATTGTTCTAATTCAGGTTATTTTCATTAGATTATGGTATTGAAAATAAGTCAGAAATTAGTTTATTAAATAAGTCGATTGATAGATTAAAGGAAGTAAAAACTCTCTTTATAGATCTAGATTGAAAAGTAAATTATACTGTATTACGTATATTTGCTTTGCAAGAAGAATTAACTGAGATTCAAGAATTAACTGAGATTGTAATCTTTATAGGTTAACTACTTTAGAAAGAATCTTAACTCTCTTCGTCAAACGAAAGAGATAAGATGTTATGTTTGAATTTACTTTAAGAATGGATGCTTTAGAAGTTCATAGACTTTGGAAAAGACCCATAAAGTTAAATCGTGAAGACGTAGAAGTAGCCTTCCCTATAAAAGGATATACAGAAGAAGAAGTGAGGATTGTCACTTTAAATCTGTGTAACAGAAACCAAGATATTCTAGACAAGTATCTAGAATGGTTAGCCGTGTTTAAAGTTGATAGAGCTCTAGCTAAAGGCATTGAACATGGTTATCCTAGTCACCTTGTAGCAAATGTAGATATCTCAAGAATTTGTAAGGCAGAAACTACATTGAGATCACAGTGGTTTGATAAAGTCGAAGCAATAATTTCACATATTACAGATTCTCAAGTAAAGGATAATATAGAAGTATAATCAAATGGACCAAGCACTAGATCTACACAAGAATCTAGAAACTAGACTAAGATTAAAGTCTAGGAAACTAAACTGTTAAAAGTTTAGGAAAATGGCTGATAAAAAGGTCTTAAAAGAATTCACTAAAAGTATTCAGGCTAAATACCCAAGTTTGCCATCTGGGTATGCAGAATACGTAACCCAAGAATCTTAGAGAGATTGGAAAAAGACAAAAGGCAGAAAAATACTTTTAAAAAAAGATTAAAGATGAAGATTTTACTACTAAAAACGATGGAAAGAAAGTAATTCCTGACTACGGTGAAAATTCTAAATATAAGAATATTTCAAAAGAGGATTTGAAAAAATTAAAAGATTATTATGAAAGACAAAGAAAGCATGACCAGTAACCTATGTCATCCTCAAAAGACCCTTTGAAAGACAAAAAGTTCTTGTCAAAATGGAACTGGAATGTTTGATCTCCAAACTCAGAAAAGCTGAGTTTGAAGATGACCTCTTGGAAGGAACTTGGAATCTTCTAGACTCCTTCAAAAGCTTTTTGAAACAAATAGTTGATTCAAAAGTTGAATTTAAATAGACGTATCCATCCGGATAAAATCCAAGTTTGTGCCAAGACAAACAAAATGGATAGTGGAGATACCGTCGAATGGAAGTTTTCTAGATATTGATTGTGTCAAGGATAATGACGAAGCAATTAACAATTAAGAAACTTCTAATTGGGTTCATATTCAAAACAAGGGTTTTTAAGTGAATGGAACTTATAGATTTCTACGATCTACTCTACAAGGATCTGCAGGAAGTTTCTGGAGAAGTCTAGAAGCTGGATCTAGAGTCTTAGATACTATAAGAGACTTGAATACAGTAGAGGCTAGTTTTGCTTTATTCAAGGATATGTTTAGTAGAGAATTTATTGGGGTAACAATTACCAGTAGAAATTTTTTTGAGGTAATTGCTTTGGAAAGATTTACAAAATTAAGATTATGTGACCTATGTCAATTTGAAAATTTTATATGTAAATACCAAAAATACTTTTATCAGTTACCCAGTGGAACACAAGAAGTTATGAAAGATACCTTCTTTGCGAAACTTCCAAGTGGCTGGGATCAAGATACTAGAAAAGCATTCAAGTTGCTTATAGAGAAAAATTAGGTAGTTAACTCTCTAAGAGGACGTATTGAATCTGTTAGGCAGTTGATTCAAACAAAATGTTTTAATGCGAAGCTGAATAAAGAAGCTAAAAAGCTTGACTTTAATGAGTCTTATTGTCAAGAATTTGCAAATGTTCCTAGATAATACAAATGTAATACTCGTAAAGAAGAATACGAAAAATGCAATTCTGAAAAGAGACCTAAGAAACCTAGGAACTCTTGGAAACCATCTCGATGGAAAAAATTTCCTCGGAGGTTTCAAAGTATGGAAAAGATTCCCCTGAAATTTAAAAAGAATCTTCCAGATCATGGAAGATTTGCTAGAAGGGTAGAAAACATAATAAATTCCAAAGAAAAAGGAGCAAGAAAACTATGTGCTACTTTTCCATTTGGAAAGTCTGTCAAAGACTATAACTACTGCTGGATATGTGGTAGAAAGGATTATTATGCTGATAAATGTCCTGATCGAAAAAGGAAAACTACTAGTATTCGATAATTAGAAATCTATATTGAGAAGCAAAAATCAGTATATGAATCTGTATAAGGATATGAAATTAGTATTGATGATGAATTAGTATACGAACTAGTTTCATAATATTTTGACTCTGAAGATTCTGATTCAAATTCTGAGAGTGAAACTAGATATTCTCGGATTGAAAATTTCAAGTTAAATACTTTCATGATTAAAAGTGAAGATATTTCTGTAAAAAATGAAAGTGAAGACGAAGAACTAATTCCAATAATGGAACTAGAAAATTCATCTGAAGATATAATTAGCAGTCATGTTAATTACAGAGATACTTCTGAAAATCCCGAAGTTTGGGATATTCCTAAATTATCTCCTAAGGATGTTTTCGAGAAAAAATCCAAATATAATTTTATGGAATAAGGAATAGAAGAAGTACATGAACAACCAATAAATGTTGAATTGAGTCAGTCTAAAGAAGGAGAAAACATTCTTTCTACTAATCAATGGATTAAACATATTCGAACACTTGCAAAGGGAAAGCAAGGAAAGAATAAGTTTAATTATGTACAACTGGGAGCGGTGCAAATCTGTGTACAAGGCTTATTCAGATTTAGTATAGATGTACCTATCTAGGTAGCCACTCTGGACAAAAGATGGATGTCTTTTGGAAAAGCTTTGATTGGAGGCTTCCACGTAAATCTTGCTTCATCGGATGTCTATAGCACAATTAAGTCAGGAAACATGGCTAGTATTACAGACCTTACGCTAAGATATTTGCTGGCTTTAAAAATTCATACTTCTGGATTAGAAGAACTTATAAATTCTAGTCATGGAATAGCCATCCAATATAGGATGATATACATATTGATTAACACAATAAATCCTATACGTATGTCTCAGTCGGCTAAGACTGAAGTACATGGTTCTACTGTAGGAAGGACGTTACCCATGTTCCCTGAAGTAAATGATGCAAGATTCCTTACTTGGCCTAAGCTATGGGTGCTTACACAGCCAAGTGTAGGTAACCTCAACCCAAGAAGGGTGATTATATAAGAATATAATGATAAACAGTTTGAAGTAGATCTTAAGGCTCCAAGCTTGAGGAGAGAAAAACTCCTCTTGAAAGGAAGAAGATCAACATGTTCATTTAAACCTTTAATGAACAAACCTGTGAATCCAATTACATTAGGAGAAAATGATTTTGGAAAGAGTGAAACCAACTCTATAAACAGAAGAATTGTTGAGCATAAGGATGACAGATCCCAATATATGAGGAAGAATCCAGTACTAGTAGTACGAGGATGATTATATCTCGTGGCTAAAAGTGTTGTGCATTATTAGAAAGCATAATAGACACTTGCATTCACGGAATATTTAGTTTCCCAAAATATCAAGAATATATGATAGATATACTTGTAGATATAGGAGTAACTAAAAGTATTGCTAGACGATACTGTTTTTCAGAAAAACTGCGGAAAAAACTAAAAAATCTAGTGATAAATACAATTGCTGATCGAGGAAAGAGTATAATTACAGACTATGTTGAAAATGTAGTTATACGAATAAATGAAAAAAATTTACGGTAAGAGAAATCTTGTTAGTAGATTATCTCGAAGTAAATTTTATTGTTAGAAATAACTTTAGATTTTATTTTTGGAAATAGCTTTTTGCATAATCAACCAAAAGTTAGACCGTTTGTCCAAGATAATGATTATATTATTTTGGCAAATCATAAAATTTCTATTCTTGCTAAATTAGATATTTCTAAGGTTCAAGATGGTTTTAGACCTTAGAAATTGGTTTTAGAAGAAAATCATATTGTTTTTCAAATTAAAGAGAAAAAAAAAATGGTGGTTAAAAGTTAGGGATGGCAAAAAAGTCCAAACCAGGCCCAGCCCGGCCTGGGTCCACACGAGCTTGAGCCCGACCTAGATAAAAAAAAAAAAAAAAAAAGTGAGCTTAGGCTTTAATTTCCAAGTCAATACTATTACGGGCTTAGACCTGTATATTATTATAGATACCTAGATGTAACTCGGTCCGCGTTAAAAAAAATAAATTTATTTATTTATATTGTTTTAAATTTATTTTTAGGTGGTATAATTCCTAAAAAAAATAAAATTTTGTATTTTGAATTGTTTATATTTAGTTTTATGACTATACTTTTGTATTTTTATACTTCTAGTTGATTGAAAATATATATTAAATACTTTGACTTTTAATATGTATTTAAATTTGTGTAATTGTATTGTATGTTAATAATTTAATATAAATAATGTTGTTAATTTTTAGAATTTTTAATGTGTTTTAATAGTATTTTTTACTTTAAATAAATTTTAAAAATTATAAAATTTGATATATTTAGGAATATTTTATTTTATTTTTAAAAAAAATTTTAAAAAATTTGAAAAAAATTCGGGCCTATCAAAAGTCCGGCCCGGCCCGGCCTTGGTCCCATTTGGACCAAGCTTTTGCCTACTTGGGCTTTATGTGCCCATTGCCATTCTTATTAAAGATTCCTTCAAAGTAAGAAAATGATGAGATTTTTCTTAAAAGATTATATCCTTTTTATGCACAAACTAACATGTGCATAGATAAAAAAGATATAAAAGAAAACCTGAATACTCTAAAGGTTAGGGAAGATAATGTAGCAAACATTATTTCAACCTTAAAAGGAAAACTATTTCCATGTTTTGATGAACAGCCATTAAAACTATGGAAAAGAAATGGTGAGTTTGCTAAAATCAAACTGAGAAAAGAAGATGATATGGTTGTTACAAAATCTTTTCCTCATACTCTATTTGAAGAGGAAGAATTTGATAAGCAAATAACCGAACTTCTAGAAAAGAAGTTGATAAGACCTAGTTTAAATCCACATTCATCGCCGGTATTCATGGTTATGAATAGAGCAGAAAGAGAACGTGGAAAAGCTAGACTTGTAATCAATTATAGGCAGTTTAATAGCAAAACTATAGACGATGGTTACAAAATTCCAAACAAATCAACTTTGATAAATAAAGCAAGATATGGAAAACATTTCTCAAAATTCGATTTAAAGTCAGGTTTTTGTCAAATACGAATGAAAAAAGAATATGTATCTTTGACGGCATTTACATGTCCAAAAGATTTATTTGAATGAATGATTTTGCTGTTTGGGGTAAAATAGACGCCATCACTATTCCAAAGAAAGATGGTTAAGGTATTTTCAAGCTTGTCATCCTTCTGTGCTATTTACGTGAATGATGTTCTTTTGTTTAGCAAAATACTAGATGAACATGTCTATCACCTAAAAAAAGTATTAGAAAAAATCGTAAATGTAGGAATGATTCTATCTGATAGAAAGATAGAATGGTTTAAATCTAAAGTTAATTTCTTAGGCGTTGAAATAGATGAGAGAAGAATTCAACTCCAAGAACATATTTCTAAGAAATTATTAGAGATTCCTGATATCCTCAAAGATAGGAAACAAATACAGCAATTTCATGGTCTTACCAATTATATGCAAAAATATGTTCATAATCTTGCAGAAAGTATAAATAACTTAACAAAAAAGACTAGTGAGAAAGTCTTAAGGGACTGGACTTCTAAGGATACTGCATGTATTCAAAAAACGAAAGCACTCACTAAAACTTTGAAACCACTCAAGATACTTAAGGAAAACAAGTCTTTAATAGTCGAAAGTGACATCTCGCTATTCTATTGGGGAGGAATACTTAAGATTAAAGGTTCGGATAATATCAAGCGAATTGCCCAATATGCATCTGGTAGATTCTTTGACACAGAAATAAATTATCATGTCCATAAAAAGGAAGTTTTGGCGATAAAGAATTCTATTGAAAGATTTCGACTGTTCATGATTAGCTAGGAATTTACTTTAAGGACATATTCTAAATAAATGAAATAAGTTTTGAATCTTAACTTAAAGGGAGAAAAGACTAGATTAATTAGATAACAAATTTGGTTTGTTGATTATAAAATCTAATCTTATTGCAGATTTTCTTTCCAGGCCAAAGGAGGAAAATTTCCTTAAAGATGGAAAAGAAAACTAGAAGACTACGCTCATGTTCAAAATACCATAAGCCAGGACATATGATGAGAGACTGTCCGCAAAAGGTAAAAAAAACCTAAAGAACAAGAAAGCCAAGGAAGCTCTAGGCATCCTGAAAAGCAGGTTCAAAGAAAAAAGCCTATAAAGGTTGCTAAGATAAACATTGACAAAACTTAAATTAAACGCTAGAATTATAAAGCTCAGGGTTATTTCCAGACTGAATGTCCAGAATGGAAAGAAAAATCCAAGATAGCTGAAAATTCACAAAGGCTTGCTATGAATGATAAGAAGAAAGAATATTCTTCTAGTCAAAGGAAAATTTTTGATGAAACACGAAATGAAACCTCAGTATCGCATGAATATAATACGATAAAAGAAAAATTGAAAAGGCAATCAGAATCATTGAAATTGGATCTAGCCTTTGAACCAATATAATTTTTTGAAAATCTCAAGATCTCATAACAAAGTTTGATATTATGAGAAAACTTAAAATCCCAGTACAAGATTGCACTTACTATGGGAGAAGGGTATTTTGAAATAAAAAAAGCATATGAATCACTTAGCTAGAAGTAGACACGGTCCAACTGGAAAAAGAAGAAGAAAGGTACAGCTCATCTTCAAGATTGAACGATTCAGAGGATAGATATGGCAGAAAACTATTTATATAAGGACATTTCTGTAATAGTTAGCTAATAAGATTCTGAATGAAATAATTCAAAACTTTAGTCAAAATAGAAGCATGAGGTGACTAAAAATATACTGATTTTTTCTCAAGATTTGATTAAATTATATGTTCTCTGAAAATTTTTTGCATTAGGTTTCTGTTTAAACTCCTACAAAAAGGGTGGGTAGATATAATTGAGATAGATGTGCAAAATAAGTTATACATTTGGAATTACCAGAAGCTATCAATGTATGTTTTAAATCGAAAATATAGTCAAGTAACCTTTTATATCATTTCCACGATACAAGAATAGAACGATATTAAACCACTACAGATCTGAAAATCCTGGTTGAAAAACCATGGTATCATAGTGGTATTGCTGAAGATGAATATGAAATCAGAAGAAACTGTCTCCAACGACTACAATCTTGGTCACCTAAAGATTGGACTTGTAGCCTATTGTTAAAATTTTGACTGGCAAATAAACTGAAAAAGCTAATTAGAGATAATTGTTTAACCCACATTTATGATGACACTGTGGTAATCATCCCTAAGGACTACTCTGTTATCCAAGATAAATTTGTCGTTCATAACAAAGACAAGTTGAAAATGCTCTTAAAGTCTCTCGACTTAGAGAATTTAGCCCAACAACATTTACAAAAAACAACGAAAGATCTGTTGACCTTGGCCCTGTAATTGGTCCAAATGGATTTTGAAGTTTTGGACTAAGACCTAATAACTGAAGATTTAGGCCACCGAAAAAGTCTAACACAACACCTATGTACCAAGGCGATTATCAACAAAATTTTACCTACAGTGAAAACCTAGGCGGAATTTTTAATAATTTAAAAGATATATGAGAAAGTGTGTAAAACCCAATGTCATTTAACTTGTAAGATATGTAGGAGACATATAGATCCTAGTGTTATTTTATTTTGTTTCTTTTTCGAACTTCAACTTGTTTGAATTCCGCGGATTCCAAACCTATTGAAATCCGATGCATTATAAATATGTATACTTGCCCAACGTTAAAGGCATTGGTATTTTATGTAAACCATTTATAGAAATAAAAGATTGTTATCACTTGTGTTCTTCTTTAAATATATTTGTGAACAAACGTCAAGATCTCATCTCGTTTATAGCAGACGGCATTGGATTGTATCTGCATCTGTTTCACAAAAGAGAAAACAAAACAGAAACATGATAGACACTTGAATAACAGATACATCTTGTATTATTTCTATGAGTTTATTCCGCTATTAATGTGAATGATAAAATACTAATCGAAATGGTATCAACAATATGCCCTTTTGGCCCTCCTCTAAGGTCCCTCAAAGTTTTGTCACTCCGCAAGTCCAGCCCGAAGCTGGCACATTTCCACGTAGTTCGCCTCCACAAGTCCAGCCCGAAGCTGATATATTTCTACGGAGTTCGTCTCTTCCATAACCCAAACCTGAGACCTCCCTTTTAAGAGCATCCGCAGGTGAGTGTGAGTATCAATTCTACAAAATGCCATTTTCTTGCGACCTTCTTGCCTTTGGATAAATCATTTAGAGCATTCAACATTTACAGTGCCACCATATGGCCCATCTCTTCGGTCTCTCTATTACTTATAATTGCTTCTCGCAGTTCATTTTTAGCTACAATGGCACTTAGTCTCTTTTTGGACACTCAATAGCTCTATGCAAAGCTAATATGATAACATTTTTTTCCGACTTCCCCACCATTGAAAGATGGTAATCATTTTTGAGAAGTTTGATTTTGCTCACTTGATTACTCCCCCACCTTTGTTGGGACCCCAATCTCTAGATTTCTTGTTCCCATTATCATTTTCTCCTGACATAGGTAACAACTTTTTGATTGAAAGTCATCACAAGAGTAATTTAACATTTGATCAATGACTACTTGTGCAAATGAGATATCTTACACCTTTTGTCGTTATAACTCATTTTGGGCTCAAGGTTGAAGGTTTTTCATCAAGTAAAACAATCATTCTTGCTCAACCATATCTCGGATATCTAACATCAAACTCAAGAATTTTTTTTTAGCAAGGTACACCACATTTTCGAGAAAGAATTGATCTATTGATTCTCATTTCAAGTCTTCCACCACAACTTGGCATGCTTGAACAAGTACATAAGCGCTAGGATCACCTTGACATCTTCGGAATCTGTCCTTACAGACTGAAAGTATTGTTCGATACCAAACAAAAATTTTCAAGCACTTTAATATCTCAGGTTCCTCCACAGTGTTTCGGTTTCAGTACCTTCAACCGAATGTATATTGAACTTTAAGCGGCTCCCGACTGAGTTGTAAGGATATGAGTAGTAAGATTTGTTCTTGTGTCCACCTCCTCTAGCCGTCCTCGCAACACACCTACCTAATTGCAAAACTCCTCCGCAATCTCGGATATAGTTGCTTGCATATCTGCAAACTGTGTTTCCAACTCTTTGTGATGTCCCCTATTAAACGACTAAAAGCTACTGTCAGCGGCTTTCGTTTCTAATACGCTCACCCGAGAATTCAAAGACTCTAGTATTGTCAAAGTTTGTCTCAAGCCCTCTGCATCGAATGAGCCCCCTCTCTACTGTACCGCCTCTAAGACTCGTTGACGCTCTTCTAATTTTACTCATTTTCTTTTGAGACCATCCCATCGGTTTATTCTTGAGGAGATAGTTTTTTGTAAACATTATTACCACAACCTTGAGTTCTAATACCAAATGTTACGAACCGACTTACTCTTGGGTGAGATTTAAGTCCATGCAGCACTTACTAGAACATTTAAACTACCAAGTCAGCCTAAACGAGTTTCCACGAAGCAAGCTCAAGTAGGTTGGTTATCTACAAAAATAAATCAACAGTAGAAAATAATCGAAAACAGGCATACAAGCGTATGGCAATACAATTCAAAACAATATCGATGAAATATGCAACAAGCATAAAAGCAACAAATGAGTGTGCAATCATTGAATAAATAAGCATCACTACACATTGAAATAACAGACAAAAGGAGATTGAATAATCAATACAAGTAGCACATTTTATTTATCCAAAGGCGAAGAAGTATACAATAATGCTTTTGGAATACTAATGGTCAAGGCCCTTCTAAGGTACCTAGCTATCCTCCCTAAAGAGGTTTTTAAGATATTACAAGAGTGATAGGAGGAGACATAACACATGTCTTAGTTATCACGCCCTTGAAATAGTAAGTAAAATAAACATTTCAAGCTACAATGGTACCTTCTCGACTTGCGACCATGGACTTACTAGCTTGCCCTGGACGAGCAAATGCAGGTGGCCATTACACCAAGTATTACCTACAAATTCACTTACTGATTTTCCATGGACCTGTCCTCCATTTTAACAAGCAAATTAACTACAATAATACGTACAAATATATATGCCCACAACAGTTAAATTTAAGCAAACATCTAAGAAATCATAATAATATCACAAATCTCTGTACAAGAGAAATAATCTCCAAACTTCAACCCTATCGAAACTTTGATGTTCATTCTGTTATTGGGATCAAATAATTTATATATTTTTCGTACACCTTGTACAAAAAGTCCTGCCCTTATCCTCCTTCCAAACATGCAAAGAATTCAAGAAGTTTCGTCTCCTACAGACCCTGAGTTGTTTTTCCTGCATTACCAATCAATGCCTATTGCCATCATCAGATTCCATAATTCCAACAGATTCTCATCAAAAGTATAATGCGTCTGATGAAAATTAAGCAGCTTTATTGTGATTCATATCAATTTTGCACTTGTATTCATAATAAAGAAACGGACTTGAAAATGGGAGCCATCTTTTAATTCAAAATAGGAGAATAACGACATCGTTTTAGAAGATGGATGTATACCTTAAAATGCCAATATGCCATTATGTCTTTCAGTTATGGCAAAACCTACGAACACTCTATGAAAACCAATTCTGTATTTGTGTAGTGAACATGAATGAGTAATCAGAGTCAAAGCTACAAAAATTTAAAGCACATCCCATTCTATATATAACTAAACACAAGAGGTAATTAATGAAATTGCAAGCCACTTAGCAACTATTTAAGAGGACTTTGAGATAACTGTTGTTCCAACAACTATGGGTACAAGCTTGAAAGTTGAAATCATATGCACAATATATCATGAACTCAAAAGAAACAGTTTGGAGGGAGAGAAAATTGCTCTGCCTTTCGATTTCAACTTCTGACAATGGATCAAGCAAACGTGAGTTAAGAGAACCTCTATTCAACAATAAGGTACATATGTTGAAGAACAGAAAAAGGGTACACAGTACCCACTGAGCACCTACAACCTCCGTATAATCTTATGCACTAACCATCTTGAATGGGTCTAACACAGACAAGAACCTATGCAATAACTCAGCTCACAGTCAGTTGAAATCCAAGCACACACCCACAGAGCAATTTTGGGATACGCAGTCAAAGAAGAAAGGGAGGAACTAAGTGAAAGAAATAAAAGAAAAGTGCACAATAAACAGACTTTGAAATCCAAGAACAAACACATCAGACTGTTGGTAACTCCTAGAAAATTTGAGACTTCACTAAATCATTAAAGAACCCCCATATATGCAGGAAGCAGGTAAATTATATTTGGCTCTTGCACAAAACACCAAAACCTCCTAAACAGATATTCCAAAAAGGAAAAGGAAAAATCAATTCAGCTAATTATTAACGATGACCAAATCTTCAATATCGTGCCAGCAATGCATCCATCAGTTGTTTGCACCAGGGCCCCTAAAATAAAAATGATAAGATGCAAATATTTGCTGAATTACATATAAAAAAGAATACCAGTGCATCACTTCTCCTTAAAGCTTATAGAACTCTACCTAAATGTCCCAGACAATGGAAGATGACCTGAAATTTCAAATCAGGTTACACTAAACAGGGTAAAACTAATGATGCTCTCTTTCCAAACCAGATATTCCACTGACATCTTATTGGATCAGGCATTACATTTAATCATTGTGGTGTTCTTCAAACTTGAAAGTGAAACCAGTCTTTACAAACCAGACGTTCCAAATTACAACCACCATGTACTGGCCTCAAACTAAGATTCAGATCATAACACATCCCTTAATTCCAATGCAGTTGATCCCGGTGTCTAAACCGAAAACTCACACCATTCAATTCAAAGATTATTAGGTACAATCTAAATTCAAAAATACAAGGACTCTAAATTTATAGCACATGCATACCAGCTCTTAAGCTCTGATTGAGGAATTAATCATAGGACAGTCAAATTATTCATAATTACAATCTTTTCATAGCTCCCCAACAAGAAATTTATAAGCTCAACGTTTTTAGGAATATTTTTTTTTTTTTTTTTTAAAAGAACAAAACTATGAATTCGTCGAAGAGAGGCGTAATAAATATGAAGATTTTATATAACAAAAAAAAAACAGAATTTACCAGTCAGTATTGGAGATTATAGCATTGATCCCGTCATTATAGAATCTAGAAAATCGAGTCAGTTTCGGTTTGACAAGTTTCTTTCGCAAGCCGAAGATTTCTTGGATTAGAGGGACGTGAACCAGAACCAGCTTCCACGCCAAAAACCACCCTGTAATTTTATAAAGAAAAATAAACTCAGCTTGTACAAAATATTTATAAAAAGAACAAAATATATATATATATATATATATATATATCTAGAGAAAATACAATTCGAGAGGAATGATGAGCCCTACCGAGAAGAGTGAAAGACAAAACAAAGGAGATGGCAAGAATCGGGCGTAAAAGTAATCAATTAAAATAATTCCAGTAGAGGAGAGAATTTGGTCGAATTGATGAAGAGGACGGCTCCATTGCCAAAGCTAAGTTGAGAAATAGCCAAGGGACATTTCATCGCTGGCTTACAAGCACTTTTTTCGGCTCTTGGGGTTGGATTCGTGGGCTGGGCCTGGGCTCAATTGCCGGGTTAGTGATTGGGCGCAAAGAAACCGGGCCACCCAAACTTGAGAATACATACAAACTCCCCTTAGATGAAAATTTTGGTGAATTCTGACCTGATTAGCACCAATTAAATTCATTTATTTTATGTTAGGTTTGAGTTGTAACTAATTAATTCATTAAATTCATATTGTATTTTTCTTATTTTAAATTTTTAAATATTTAAAAAATTAATTAATTAAAATTATTAAAATATTATTAAATTTGACTATATACAACTATTATTATTTGTGTTATTAATTTTTTTTTAAATATATATTTTAATTAATTATTATTTCTTTCATGCAGCAACTTTCATACCTAAAATGCTCAAGCTAAGTCCATGTGATTCCACACGGCATGCTGGTTAACTATTTTTTGTGTCGAACTCATGCCGTGATATGTTGATTTAGTTTATTGTCATCTCTATTAACAATCATTTTATATTGTTAAATTTTTTTATAAATTTAATTAAATTATTCATTTACAAATAAATTGATTATATCTAAATTTTAAATATATATATATATATATTAAATTTATTGAGATTATAGTAAGATAGTAATTATTTTTAAATGATTAAAATCAATATTGTAACCTGATGTTGTTTGGTTAAATTTTTACATACAAAAAATAATAGTAAAAAAAAATGATTGCATGTTTTATAAAAATTATTTTTGAAAATAAAAATTAATATTTTTTAAATTTAAATATGAAAATGAAAAAAATGTTATTTTTATCTTAAAAATAAATTTTCAAAATTAATTACACTTTTTTTCAAAATAATAACTTTACTTGTTTCAAAAATAATATTCAACATAATTTTGTCATTATTTTTATAAAAAAAAAAATTGTTTTTTAACAAACAATACCAAACACATTTTTTTTATACATAAAACACAATTTTTTAAAAGATCTTTGTTATAATTTATAAAAATATGAGTTTTGTTTTGGAAAATGTATGGAGCACGAATGAAGTCCAATAAGCCTTGGGAACACTAGGTACAACACATTCCAATGTCTTAGCCACTAACAAAGCTCTCATAAAAGACAGAAGAAATTCAAGGCCTATCTCAGTCTACGAGATCTCGACCATAATGTAATGAACATCTTGGATGTAACGTGACTCAAGACTTTTTAAATTGAATAAACGGTCTTAGATTTATATGTGGGAACTCAAAATCTCTTTTTATAATAAAAGTTTTAGATATAATATGTCAAGGGTCTCAGGTAACTCGTCATAACCCGAAGTCATTCTTATTAAAAAAAGGTCTTAGATGAAATATAAAATTTTGAGACCTCTCATCAGCAATTATTTTTAGCCATTGTAAAATTCAAGTTTTTATGATTTTTCTTAAATAAGAGAGGATTTGTAGCCTAGTAAATGTATTTTGCAAATATGGCTCAAAATATCATGATCTCACGAATACCAATAAGTTTGAGATTGTGATTCCTTGAAATCCTAACAAACTTTGGAGATATAATAGTAATGAGACAAAACAACATATAAAAGGTAATTAAAAGGTAACCAAGTACGTACAATATATATTACAAGATACAAGATACAACGTACTAAGTTTTAGCTATTAAATTGCTACCATTATTTTCTTTCAAACATATACAAAAGCAAAAAGCTAATTTAAGTATTGAAGGATTTTCACCGGATCATCAGTTTTTACCCCTAAAATTTTCTTTGATTTTAGGTGAGAGGAAATCAAGAAACAAATTCCCTCGAAGCAACAATTGCAACTAACTCGGATCTCAACTATCAGCGACCACCTTTCGGTGACGCAAATCACAACTCCAAATTAGAAACTTCTTCTCCACGTCAAAATCTCCCCAAAAGAGGTGACAGTGAAACCGCTCAACGGATCTAAAGATTGAATGATAACAAAAGAAAGCATGCAGATAAAGATCTACAGATCCAAACACTGGCAAAAGAAATTGCAGAGATGAAGAGAATGATTCAAAGTAATTCTTTCGGTTCGAAGATGGCAGCACCTTAGGAGGCAGTGGAAAGTAGAACTCCTAACATCCTGCGAGGCAAAAATCGTGGAGTAATTCCTCAGCAAAATATCTCTAAGAGGAGATATACTGTCACGGAGAAAAGGGAAGGGAAAGTTTATGACCACCCTCTAGAAAGGCCTATAATGCTTTTAGAATTATTGATGAACCTCACCCTAAGTCTTCACACTTGCCAAATAGCCTAGTGATAAGCCATAAAAGAAGGTCAGAATGCAGCTTAAGTCCGGAAAACATGAGAAGAGTCATCAACCAAAAATGCTAGAAGGAGAGAGAGGGCTCTAAGCAAAACAAATTTCGGGTGAAGAAAGTAAGATGCATGTTGAAAGGATCAAAGATATCGAAGCCTGCGTCAAGAGGTTAATAAAGCATTTGGAAAGTTAGAAAACACCGGCCAGAGAAAGAGTATTGAGCCGACATCCCGCTTAGGATTTCATTCTAAATCTCATTTTCCCCTAGAGAATCCTATATCTAATTCTGGCCAGAAAGTTTAAGATGGCCTAAATAACTCCATTCATATGGAGAACTGATTGATCTCTTCATATAGATTTTTTCAGAGAGATGATGTTGATACAGGGACTGAATGAATTTTAAATGTGCCAGTTGTACCCTTTAATGTTAAAATGACAAGTAAGAAAGTGATTTACAAGCCTGACCCACAATAGTATCCATAACATTGATCAGCTATATAGAGTATTCATCAATGAGTTTAGGGTGCAGTTACGAGTATGAAAACTTCAAGCTCATTATTGTTGATGAAGCAGGGAAGAGGAGAAAACCTTATAAATTTTGTTAAGAAATATCATGATGAGGTAATGGAGTTAGGAGTTTCTCATCATCCCCTAACATTAGAAAGTCTCAAAAAGAGCCTTATAAGGTTACTCAAATTCTGAGACCCGGAGTATACAAGTTAGAGTCTCCTAATAGAAGTAAGGTCAAAAAGCCGTGGAATGAAAAATGGCTTAAGTTATATTACCCTTAGGAGTTATCTTAGACTTGTAAAAATATTTGTCCTAAATTTAATACAATGATTTCATTTGTATACAATGTTTTGACGTCTGCAAGATACTTGATCATAAGGATACACTAACGATGAAGTAGTCTTTGAAGTAAAAGGAAAAATAATATCATTCATTTCGAAGTAATATTATCCAAAACTCGAATAAATTATGAGCTTAACCTCAAGACGTACAAGAGTAAAATGAAATATTATCCAAAAACTCGAATAAGTCTTAAGCTTGATCTCAGGACGTAAAAGAGTAAAATGATTCCTAGATAACCACGTTTTATTCACCTCGACATAATATTATCCAGAACTCAAATAAATCTTGAGCTTGATCTTAGAACGTACAAAGGTTTAATGGTTTCTTGATAACTATGTTATATAATTTCATATCAATGTAATAATATCAAAGAACCATATAAGCCTTGAGCTTAGGATATGAAAGGGTCTATGTGGTTTCTATATAAAGATGTTCACTTCTAAGAAAAGAAATTCAGAAGATTGACTTATGAGGCTGAAGTTTTATGTTTTCAGCTCAAATTAGGTCAGATCTTTTAGGTTATTTATGCTAACATAAATTTTTCTAAGTTATGAGTCAAGTTTAAGTATAGATGACTGGTCTGAAATACTCAAGTTTTACATTATAAGTTCTCAATTTAAGTTAGATCTTTCAAGTAATCAATTTTCATTAACTGAATTTTTTATAAGTTATGCAAAGATGCAAAGTGTGAAAGACAACTATTAAGTGGAAAATGCAAGAAAATCGACATGAGTTGTCAAAAATAAAAGCTCAGGTTTATAAATTATACTTTTAATTACATTTGAAGGAGTAACCTTTGAGCTGTCAGGGCGGAATTCATATTTGGCAAGGACATCATTATATACAGCTTTATTGGGGGACGGAGGCTTATGTTCCAAGGCTTGATATAGCCACCTTAGGTCAAGGTCAAGATACCGACCATGGAAAGTCTTGTAGTTCAAATCAATTCCTTCGTTGATCTAATCCACAATGGTGGCCGTAGTCCCCTCAGCCTTTTCTAGTTTCATAGCTAAGGATTTTGACTTTTCTTTTCCATCCTTTAAACTTAGTTGAAGTTCAGGCATTTCTCCTTAAAACATAGTTGATGTCCCTAACTCTTCGCCGTAGACTCTTTTAAATCAATTTCAAGAGTGTTTATCCTCTTGTTTGATTCCATCATAGAAGACTCAGAGGTTGTAACCCTGACTTGAAGCTCTTCCATTTCCTAGGCTTATTTTTACTTTTCAACTTCAAACTAAGTCTACTCTATTGCCAACTGTTTCTCGGTCTTTTCATTTTTGTCGATCAATTAGGCATCCCTCCTCACGAAGCCTTAATGTAAATGGCATGCTAGATCTGAGCAGATTATAAGAAGCAATCAAATATTAAACAAATGGGAGAGAATTCATCATCATATGAATAAAATGTTTGTTAACTTACATGGCAGAGCCATTTTTGCCTGTAGTCCAACATTGCATTGGTGTTAACATATGAGAAAACCTCTAAGTATTCAGGAGTAATCCAAATTACTTACTCGTTAATAGCAGAGATTAGGTGGGTATAAAACTCCCTTTTCCTCTTAGGGAGGTCTTTGGTAGTGAGCTCAAGGAGAGCCTGAGAGAAACTACCCTCACTAGTCTTCTTAATCGACAGTCGTTTTTTCTTCGTCTACTCCTTCTCCTCTACTTCTACCTCCTTCCACCTCCTTCCTCTTATGTTTTCTCTTATCCAATATGGGTAAGAAAGAGGCGGCATGCTGCTTTAAGAGATTAGAATCTTAATAGAAAGAGAATGAAGGATGAAATACTAATATGCAACCCAAGAGGGGGGGTGAATTGGGTTTCTAAGCTTAATTTGACTAAATTTCGAATTTGC
>JAXCLQ010070648.1:0-13985 GCA_035584115.1 Cedrela odorata
TAATGATGATAGTATTTGCTATTATATAATAATCATTAATTAGTTAATGATGTTGTTCTGATACTTTGATCGGGTAGGAATTTGATTCTTTATTGTAAAGAATAAATTTTCCGACAAGGACATTTTAGCACTCGTATGCGTGGAAATTATTTCAGTTAATTATGGGAAAATGTAAATCTGATTTACAGATATTATATTACTATATAAAAATATAATGCTTTAATATTGATTAAAGTAATAATATAATAATAATATCTTATATGTAATGATTATAATATTGCATTATATATATATTAAAGTAATATATATATATATTTAATCTTTACTGTATATATTATTAAAGTAATAATATATATATAAGATATTTGTATGTGTATATATATATATATATTCACCTCTCCATCTCTCTCAATATGTGTGTATATATATATATTAATTTAATTAGTATATATATACATATATATATATATATATTAATACATCAATTTGATTGATGTTAAAGAAGCCAACCAATATATGCATGACACATGGATTACTTTAATTCAATTAATGAATTGAGAGGTAAGTGGGTGATGCAGTTCGGCTGTGCAGGAAGCAAATGGGCAATTTGGATTGCTAAAAACAAAAACACTTAAGTGTTAAGTCATAGCATTTTTAATGATTTAGTCACTTCACTTCCATCCTTGCTTCAACCGAGAGAGTTTCTTCTTCTTCTTCTTTCTCTCTGTATTTTTAGTGAGCACCATCCTTAAAAAAGCTTGGTGTGTGTGTGCTTGGTTTTGAATAAAAAAACCAGAAGAGAGAAGAAGAAAGCTAGAGAGAGAAAGCTTTGGTTAAGCTTGGTGAAGCTAAAACACATAGCTTGAAGATCCCACAACAAAATCGAAACTATCGTTGCCAACCGAACGTGTGGATACACTTGGAGGCAAGCAAGAAGAATGGTTTGTTATTCCAGATAACAAATCAGAGAAGTAAGACTTCTCAAATTTGTATTTAAGTTTTAAAATGTTTTAAATTCTAAAATATACATATGTACATGTCTAGATCTATTTGGGAGCCTTTTTGCATGTTTGTGAGGTGAGTGTGGCTTCCTTCGCTGTAGTCTCATGCTCGAGAACAGAGCATCATTTTCTGTGTTTCTAAGTTTCTCCTTCAAGCCCTACTTATAAATTTAGAAATATTGTAAGAATTGAAGAAGCTAAGAGATACCAGCCCCCTTTGATGTCTAATACAAGTACATATTTATAAGAAAACAAAAAGCATAAATGTCAAAGAAGTTAGATAAGGTTAGGTAAGTGTTGGAAGACTTTCTTTCACAGGGATTTGAATTTGTTTGCCAATTCATCGGTGATATATTTGGAATATAGCTCTGACAAAAAAAAAAGTTGTAGATATTTGTCTTAACTTTTGGTAACATCTTCGTTCATCATATTTGGATTTGTATTTTAAGAGATACGACCTAAATAATGAATCATATAAAGCTAGACAGTGGCTGCATTTCAATTTTGTTGAAACTTATTTATGACCACCTAAATGCTTGAAACGGTCTAATATTTGGTTGACAATATTGTGAAAAGATAAGTCCACGATTCAGTGACCCAAGAATTGTATCAATTAGATCTCTAGATTAAAAGATATGCTTATTATACGAAACCTGCACAAAATTAATCATTTTCAACAAATTAGGCAAACTCTTATTTTAAATCTTTATATGTTTATTTTAGGGGAATTAATGACACTCTTAAGTGTAAAAATAATAATATAAACTCTCAATAAATTTACACATTTTAGTATTCATCAATTAATATGCAAAAAAAATAAAAAAAATAGGTCAAGATTTGTCTATTCTATGTCATGATACAAAGCTTTCAAGCTCAAATATGAAGCTTACACACTAAATTGAAAAAAATTATATCATGCAACACAAATATTCTCCTTAAGTTCTAACAATGAGATATGAGGATTACATGGAGCACACGCCTAAGGCTTTGCTCAAAGAAACAAATCTAATCGTATCATGAGGTTTGGTAAAAGTATCGGCAACTTATTTCTCAATTTCTACACGTTTTTAAGTGATAGTTTTATTTTCAATAAAATCTCTAATGAAATGACAACTAATATCAATATGCTTTGTCTTAGCATATTGTATAGGGTTTTTAAAAATATTTATTCCACTTGAATTATCACAATAAATAGTCAAGAGATCTTGTACAATATTGTAATTCTCAAATATATGTTTCATCCATAACAGTTATACACAACAACTTTCTATAGCAATATAATCGCCCTCAATAGTGGATAAGAAGATTGTGTTCTGCTTCTTGCATTACCATGAAACAAAGTTGTTTCCAAGAAAGGCACAACCTTTAGTGTTGCTCTTTCAATCATTTGCATTACTTGCCCAATCAACATCGCTAAAGCAAACAAGATTAAAATTAGTGTCCTTATATGATTAAATACCATAATCACTAGTCCCATTTACATAGTAGATAATCCTCTTAACAACAGATGAATTTGACTCTTTAGGATTCAATTAGTATCTAGCATAAACTAATACGCTAGAAAAAATGTTAGGAGAACTTACAAAATAATCCTCTAAGAAATCAAAATGATACAAACACTAATAAACTTAAACAAACTAAAGGCTCCCTCTTTATATTGTCATCATTGTGTTAAATCTTTCTTGGTGGCCTTATTTAGCGAGATTCCCTTGCCTTGATACTTCAAAATTCCTTTGACAAATTCAGCAAAATCACATTGCTTGATGTCGTTAAACTCCCTTTAATTAGTACAAATCCTTCTTTCGAATAATATCTTATTTGTCTCCTGAAGAACAATATCAAAACGTCTTATTAACACTTAAAAGAACACATTTTAAGGTTAACACAATAGAAATTATAGACTCACAATTTCTACCAAGTTATTTTCACTTTAAAGTATAGAAGAAAAATTGAACAACTTGGAACAGAAGAAGGAAAACAAAAATACACAAAAGGCTCTCTCTATTTGATGAAAACAAATGGTGGCTGCAAAGTTAAGAATATTATTAATATATAGTAAATCGTAAACTTATTTAATGATAATTTTTTTATTTTCGAAACCTACTAAGAATAGATCTTCCTAAATAAGAAGAAGTATCTTCTAATTAAAACTCTTGTTTGTAAATAATTCTTCTTTCCTTTGAGTTATAAAATTATCAACACAAGTTTTCTAGTTAAACTTGATGTTCATACTTAATTAAAATAACTAGAAAATTTGAATTCTTTACTAGAGCAATTTGTTAAAACAAAAAGGCGCAACAAAAATATATTTCCAGAAAATTGCAACTCTGTAAATCCTAACAAAAAATTGTTCATTTACAAGTTAAAATATGCAATACCTAAGATTGTATGGCATAAGCATAATCTAAATACATGTACTGTTTCGCAGTGGATCTTCGATGAGTGGTGCTCGTTCAATACGTATGTTTTAATCATGTTGGCCAATGAGATAGGAGCTAGATTTTTGAAACGAACATATGTTGTTAACTTGTTCTCCTTCAAGTTGTCATACAAGCACTTGTGTAAAAACAATAATGTGAAAGAACACAAAATTCTTTTGTAAGCTAATAAATTTAAAAACAGAAAAAAAAACACTAAGATAAAGTGCACATTACTTACTTTAAGTATAATATGATGCAATTTACTATTAATAAACTTATATCAATAACAAGCTCTGATGACGATGATGATGATGATGAAGTTATCTTCAATGAAAATATATAAAATATGATACAATCTCCAAAACCAATCCAATATAATGCTTTCAGCTTACTCAATGATTAAACTAATTCAAAGTTATTTCTTTTATGTAGATTATTCTGAAATTTAAACAATATTAAGACAACTAAGAAAAGTCTACTATGTGGTGAACTGAATTATGCAGAGCAGAGGCTAGTGCAAGGCCGCAATGTAGGTTTGAAAAAGCTAAGAAGGTTGTTACACTATTAGCTAGTGCATACATAACAACTGAGGTTGAAGACAATACTTTACCTTTACACAGCTGTAATATTTTCTGATTTGTAAAACTTTTCTATCCATATTTGCACTAGGGCTTTCAAGTTACATAGTTTGTATATAAAACATCATTCTTGAAATTTATTATTAAGAAATATACGAAGTTTACACATTTTCTCTATCGATTGAAAAGACATTATTTGAAACTTTGTATCATAGTTGGCAACCATTGCTGCATCTCTAGCATTAGTTACTAGCACTACTAACTCCATTGGAATAGTTTTATCAAGTCAACTAAGTAAAACTCACTTGTGAAATGTACAACAAGGGAGGCCATACTACAATGAATTGCTGGCATAGGTTTGAGGAAGATTTTGAACCAAAAATGCAAATAACACAAGCCAAACATCTCATTTGTCACATCACATAAAGCAAGAAGTGAAGGAAGCTAGTTTTTAAAGAGTGGAGCAACAAAAAACATCATTAATGAGCTAAGCAACCTCTTTACCAAGTTGGCAATGGTGAATGTTTAAAGAATTCATGTATAGGATATTGCAAATCACCTGTTGCTTTAAAAAAAACCATTAAAACTGACAATACTCTATTTGACCCCAAACTAACAAAAAAAACTTTATAAGTGTCTCCAATTTAAACTCTGATAATAATCTAATCATTGAGTTTTATGTTGATTCATGCTTTGTGAGGGATAAGAACCAAAAAATGCTATTGGAAAGAGTTTAAAGAAGGTATTTATCTGCTTAAATGTCAAGGGAAGATTGAAAGGTTATTAAATGTCCAAGAAAAATCTAAGTTGAAGTCACGAGAGTCATTGTTATCTTGCTGGAATAATGTAGCTAGTGTTAAGTCTAGTTTAAAGTCCAATGTTGGAATGACCAGATTGTAAGGCAAATAATTTCATCTCATGCAAGTCTTTTCAATATCAATAAAACCTAAGAAGCTTTTAGTATGGTGAGTGTCATAATCATATATATATATATATATTTTATAACAATTACAATAGAATATTGAGTACTAGAATGAAAATTTTTCAAAACTTAAGGGGCTAATGTGCTAAATCATGACAAGTAAAGAAAAGATGTAAATAGTTATAAATGTTTGACAATAAAACAAAAATCAAACTAAATGGCTAAAACTAAAAAACAAAGCCTGAAACTTGGTGAACATGGTAGCCCAAATCTAAGCCTAATTAATTTTAAAATTGTGGCCTGGCTCTAGAAACTTATATTTTTATTTAGAGAAATCAAGAGATAAAGAGGAAGCAAAAGAAAAAAAATAAGGGAGGAAAAGAAAACTGAAAGAGAGAAAGGAAAAGAAGAAGAGAAAAGAGAAAAGAGAAGAAGGAAGAAAGAGAGGCCGAGATGGAGAGAAGAGCAAGAACAAGAAAAGAGAGGAAAGAAGAGAAAAGGGAAGAAGAAGAAAATAAGAGAAAATAAGAGAAGAAAGAAGAGAGACCGAGAGATGAAGAAGAGAGAAAGAATGAAGAGAAAAGAAAAGAAAATGGGAAAAATGAGAAAGAAGAAGAACACTTGGAGAAGAAAGGGAGAAGAGAAGAAGAAAAGAAGAAGAGAAATGAAAGAAGAGAGAAAATTGGCTTTCAAAAGATGGTAAGAAAACTCTTTCTTTGTTATAAATTTTCTGAAATTTTTAATTGTGTTTTGTGATGGTTATTGGTGAATTTATGAATTATGTGATTAGTTGATTGTGGAAGGTTGTTGGCATTGAATATAGTATATATATATATAGCAGTGTTTTGATGCTTAAATATTGTGAAATTAAGATGTGATAATGTATGGTTATGGTGGTTAACTTAAATTGAAGTATAGGGCAGTGAAACCTCATGTTAGGGGTGCACATTTCGGTGGCCAAAAATTCTGGACAGGGCTTAGTAATTTGAAAATAGAAATGGAACTTCGATAATTGAACCGTAAAATTATGTGAAAACTAAACATAGAAAGGAATAATATAGTCACAAACTAGATTATTTCATGTAGAAATGAGTCCTCAGTAAATTTCGGAAGTTGGCTGCTCTGTTATGATCTTGAAAACTATCTCATTTCTGGGTAATGTATGGTGATTTGTTTATAACTCGAGCATTAGGATTCAAAATC
Source organism: Cedrela odorata (assembly GCA_035584115.1). Taxonomy (NCBI): domain Eukaryota; kingdom Viridiplantae; phylum Streptophyta; class Magnoliopsida; order Sapindales; family Meliaceae; genus Cedrela; species Cedrela odorata. Next base: position 6,125 of record JAXCLQ010070648.1, read on the forward strand.
AGAATTTGTAAAAATTTATAGAAACTAGACGTATAAGAGAAAATTTTATCAAAATTTCAGCTTAAGATCTATTCCTAATTGATTACAACAAAAATTTAAAGTTACTGCCTATTTAGTAAGGTGTTGCCTAGAGTAATCAGAATTGAATTTGCAATTATTTGATTTTGGTAATTTCAATTTGAGCTCCACAGTAATCAAAAACTTCTTAATTTATTATTAGAGTGCATTGTTCATGCATAATATATTTATTCATTTATGAGATAAGCATACCACATCATAAATCCTAACTGAAACCGTATATTGTAGATCGTCGACCGGAGCACCTACCGACCACATCTTGATTCGAATAGGATAAACCTTAATTGGTGAGTAGATGTTTATTTCTCATAAAATCATTTAAGCTTAATGTTTGAAATACATATGTTGGAAATTAAATTAAATTCTTTAGATTTGCTTTGATTGTTTATTTATGACATTATGATTATTATGGATATTGTAAATGTTTTTCGAGCGTGTTAATGATATATTGAGTTATTGTGAATTTATAAATTTATGATTTGGGTTATGTTATTTGAGAAAGGATATTAAAATTATTTATTGATTTTATAGAAAAAATTTATTTCAAGAAATTAAAGCATGATTATGGAATTATTTTATGATATGATTTTGAGAATTCATGGATTACCTTTCATTGTTGATGACCATGTTCACATGTGTAGCTACAGACTCAGGACTAAGGGGACGGTGATATCTAATGTCTCAAAGCACTAGAAATTTACAAAGATATGTCTAAGGGTGTAATTAAAGGGGAATCCGAGATTCGCAGCGGAAGTGCAACGCCCAGGATCAGTTCCTGGGTGCGTGATCGCTGCAGAGAAGTCACATCCATCTTCATGAATGTTCGGAATGGCTCCCAAGGGACCTAAACATGTACACATGAATACTTTGGGATTTAAAACATTTTCAAATATAAATGCAAAGTTAAGAAGTCATAATTCTTTGATTTGCAATCTGAAACAGCAAGTCAATCTCTTTGCTTGCCTCCAAGTGTATCATATATCGAGTTGGCGACGATGCTTCCGGTTTCGCTGTGGGATCCCAAGCCTTGGATGTTAGTTTTACAAAGCTAATCCATTGCTTTTTCTCTCTAGCTTCTTTCTTCCTCTTGTTCTTGTTCAAACAAAAACACATACCAAAACCTTCACCAAGGAATGATGCTCATTGGAATATGCAGAGAAAGGAAGAAGAAGAAGTTTCTCTTGGTTGAAAGAAAAGAAGTCGTAGCATCCAGATGCATAAAACTTAGACTTAATACTTAAGTCTTTCCATCTTAAATCAATTCCAATTTGATTTCTTTCTCAATCGACCTACTCACCCACTTGGCTTTCACTTTATTAAATAAACAAAAGCCATGTGTCATGAAAAAGAGAGAGAGTGATATATATATATATATGTGTAATCAATTTATATATAAATATCTTATATATATACTATTACTTTAATAATATGTATATATATATATAATAATGATTAATTTAGATATTTATATATATTACTTTAATATATATATATATATATTTGTAATCATTATAAATGATATTTATTATTATATTAATATAATAGATATTTATTATTTTGCTATTACTTTAATCAATATTAAAGTATTATATCTATATATATATATATATATATCAATATAAAAATATATGTAAATCATATTTACGTTATCCCACAATTAATCGAAGCATTTTCCACGCATACAAGTGCTAGCGCATCCTAACAAGAAAATTTATTCTTTATAATAAAGAATCAAATTGATATCCGATCAAAGTATTTGTATAATATCATTAATTAATTAATGATTATTGTATAATAGCAATTACCATCATCATCAAGGAACCGACTAATATGTGTGACCCTTTAGGTTTATTGTGAGCTAGATATGGGTAGATATAAACTCTTTTGTATCTCTTTGGTAAAACTCTTTTGTATCTCTTTGGTACAACTCTTTGTATCAAAAGTTCATAATAATCATGAGTGACCTCTAGAAAAATGCCATGACCTCTAGAAAAATGCCATGACCCCTAAACACAGATGAATGAATATACTGGATAAACTAATATAGTCGTACGTGCATGTAGTAAAGAACCTTTGCTGTTGACTACCAACCGAGTGCAGGTCATGGAATCGTCAAACTCCTAACTTAATCATAGGATCAGAATCTCAATCATATACAGGATTCATATATATGCAAAAAACATATTTCCGGACATACATGCTTTGGCCAAAGACTTTATTCCCGTGTATGACAAATCCACCTAGGATCTCAAGCTCCAATTTTTGAGCCATCATATTCCATCTTGGCTATCACCTATCCTCATATACTTAAACACATTGCCAGCAAGCTTCTTTCACCAGGCGTGATTAGTCTGATGCAATATACACAAGTAAATGATGTGTCTCAGTGTAGGGGGTAGCTGTGACTCCTCAAGTCAAAGGACTATTGGTATACTAGCACGGCTGTAAGACGTAACATTGGCTGTGGATAATCACTCATGTGATTTGTCATGTTTGGTCACATTCTCCAACATATTACCCATGTTTATGCTCTTGTGACATAAGACTCGTTACCTAACTATTAGCATCCAATACTAATCCTTGGCAACATCAAACATACTAGTCATGCAATATCATACTCCTATATGACATCACCTTAACCTGAAATATATTTGAATGTATTTAAATCATAGACTCTATACTCATTTCTACAACTCTTTGCAGATAGAGTCTTGACATCATAATACATCATGGGATCTCATTCTGCATTTTATATACAATATAAATTATCAACTGAACATGTAAAATGATAAAAAGTCATTTCATTAATCGTAAACTAATTTACAATTAATTACATAATTATATATATAGAATGATATCCTTAAACCATATGACACGATTGGTTCTAAGGCACTTCTCCAACAGTAACGATTGAAATTTTACAAAATAGTTATACTAAAGTTTTAGTGACCAAAATAAAATTTTTCAAGTGTAAAAGATCAATAATTTGAAAAATAAGTTAATTATAAATAGGCTAAAGGATGTTGTATAAGCTTGGGCCTAATTGGTTAATAGGATTTATAAGAAAAATGAACTAAATAAATTAACCTTTTAAATTAAATTATTTTTTAATCAATTTAAATGGCAAATGGGTTAGCACAATTAAAATGCAAATTTAACCTCAATTTAACTCATATGGCTAGCCTATGTCTCATGTTTAAGTAATGCATTTTTCTTATTTTGTTATTAACTCATTTTTAAAAGGATAAGTCTTACTAAATTTTTTAGAAAAATGGATAACAAAATAGAAAACTTTAGAAGAGTTGAGAAGAAAGAAGAAACCCATAGAGATAAGAGAGAAGAAAATTCAGCAAGGAAGAAAGGAAGAAGAACCCGTGAAAGGGGAAAAATCAAGAGAGTAAGAAGATAAATGGGAGAGGAAGGATAGAACCAAAGATGAAAAGAAAGAAAGAGGAAAGAATTTGGCTTGTTCTATTTGATTGGAGCTGAGGCACAACTAGGGTTTCGTTTCATTCCGAGGAATATCTGACGAAGGTTTGAATTCAATTTATTTATTTGAGTTTCGTGATTGGGAAGATTTGATCTTTAGATAGTTGCATCTCTGCAAGTTGGGCATTAAAGTTTCTAGTAGTTTCCTACTTCTGTTTTTGGTATATAATATACTCATGCGTTACGACTTTTCATATGTTTGGCTTATTATTATTATCATTATTATTTTTCAACAATTGGAAAATCAATAGGTTTACATGATCTGGTAGTTTGAATGATATTATATCATGGTAGTGACACTTACTGTAACACCTCATTCTCATACTTATTCAATCAATCGTTATTACATAATACTACATCATTTCGTACAAAGAGTATTACTATTATATGATTCTTAAATGTTTACAATTTCTAAATTCCTTACACGTACAAAGAGTTCTCTATATAACTAGTTTTCAAACTTATAATTACTCTATTAATTATACATATAACCAAAATTTTTCATCTACATCTAACTAACCTTACACGCGTCCTTTGTTACTTCTACGTACTATTTTTTGAAAAATAAAATTTTTATAATAAAGGGTGAGATATAATCTCAGTAAGTAAATCGTGCAAGTTTGCGCATGTTAATGTGGTACAGAATATAAATAATCAAACAGATCAATATATTTTCAAACTTATCAATTACCCATAAAACAATTCATAGAACAGACATTTTCAGAATGGCTCAGTCGATTAGTATCACCTGTACCCACGATAACTCGAATTCAGAATGTGATAACGTGTTCCGCTTAAAGCTGACATTCTTTCCATTTCGAACATAACAGAAATGTGCATAGCATGTTAAACAGAATTTTAAATAACTCACAAATCCCGCATTTGACACAAGACCCGGCCAAATCAAAATAAACATTAACTAATGACTAGAATCATAAAATCATTTTCATTCATAAATATTCACACATCGACATCATTTTCAATAATCATTTTATGAATTTGATATCAGCATATAAAACATTCAAAATTCTAAATTTTCATATTATTTTTAAATACATGTTCAGATATCATATTATTTCAAAAGTAGTAAAATACATGCACGATTTACTTACTACAATGGGAGGGTAATCACTCCCACTAACGACTCTCCCGTCTAATTTGATTCTTCTCCTAGATTCTTATAACCTAATATCACAAATATATAAATTATGTCTTCTACTATTCAATTAATCAATATAAATATTTTAAATGCGATATTCATGGAATTAGCGTTTAAAATTCTTTAGTTTTATCTATATCACTAAGTTTAACTAACTAAAGTCATTTATCTGATTTTCAACAATGAATTTCCGTGGCTAATTATTTCTAATTTTCATTTTTGACAATCCTAAATTTATACATTTTTGCCTAAACAAACAAATACGGTTTTGATTTAAAAATTGTAATAAAATATTGTTCATGCCAGGATTACTGTACCAAATATTGTTCATATCGGATATTATAACTACAGTACTGTTCATATTATGGGTACTATACAGATTAAATACACTGCACAAACAGTTACTGTGCAGATCAAAGTCACTGTAGCACATTCAAAAATATTGTTCACCTGAGAGAAAAACACCATAATTTCTTCTAATCAACACTTAAATTAATGCCAAATCAACTCAATATTACATTTTCTATTCCAATTTAACATAATCTAACATTTTTTTATGTAAAATTAAGTGAAATTTTCTCGAATAAATAGTAACTTTAATTTCAATTCATATTTAAAATAAAAAAAATTCAAGCTTCTAACTCATTATAAAGCTTATCAGTAACCAGAATTTGAAAGAAAATCGGTTAAACTTGAAGTAATTCGGCCAAAAGTTGTGAAAGGGGGAGAGGTAAGTTTGCTGGGTTTTGAGATGAGGAGAAGCCGAATGTAGACTGGGAGAAACGGCCAAATTGATATATTTGATTTGTTAAATTTCAATTGGAACCCTATTCTTTTTAAATTTCTTAAAATAGCTTAAAACTTTAAAAAAAATTTATTTTAGTCCCTTTTCAAAATTATAAAATAACCTTTAATATTTCAGAATTTTTACAATTAAGTTCAAAATTAATCAAAGCACTATTCCCTTAACCCAAAATTCTCTTATAACTCAACTTTATGAAACTAATTTTAGGCTTAAATAAATAATACTATTTTAGGCCCAAAAATTCAATCATCTACCCAAAAATTCTAAATTACATGAAATTTTAATTAAACAAATAACATCAAATTATTCGATTAAATTTCGTAAATATTACATATACTACAATTATAAATTTTCAAAATTGCAGGCGTTACAGTTATTTCCTGTTATGTCTAGTTTCCATAGCCCTTTACGGATCTCGATTTCAATTTCTAATATTCAAGTTATAATCAATTTACTACATACTGAGCATATACGCAATAGTGTACAGTGTCAAAACAGGGCACCTATTTTCGAAATTTATTGCTAATTTTTAGATATATTATTGCCCTATATGTTTAATTTACACAGAATTTTATAACGCTAAAAACCGATGTCGAGAACCCTATTTTGTTTTAGGTTTTCTGTCCGTTGTTCCGCATTTTCGACAAACCAAAATGCAATGGAACAGTCCCTTCTAAAATCTACCAGGAACTCGTCGTTTCCCCAAAAATTCTAAATTTCAGCAACGTTACTCGTAATTATATATAGTTTCCTTAGAATTTTACGGTACGTTAATTAAAGGTTTTTAACTTATTTTATAAATAAAATACCGAGCCTAGGTCAAGTTTCTAACAACCACATGAAATTTCAATAACCAAATCACTACTCTTGTTTTATCAAATTTCATGCCTTATATAACTCAATCACCAATTCCTTACATTATCAGCTCTTTAATTGCACATTTTTTTTATACAAAAAGAACAACCATGTACACATAATATTTACTACCATATGTATAAAATATGCTTTGCCCTATATTTAAATTAAAGTCGTACGTCGACATTGAATATTGCTGAAATTTCACTTAATTACTACACCTCATTACAACTCAAATAACTTTCTCTTTTTTTAGAAACTGTATAGCTCCATTTTACTAAACTGAAAAAATTACCAAATCCCACTTTCTTTCTTTTTTCCTAATTTTTTTTATAGCATTATCTTGGGTTTTGTTCCTACCATGCATAACAAATTATATTTATATATCATGCAAGCAAACTGATCATATCAAGTAATGCATACGTATTTTACGTGTGGGTGAGTAATGATTCCATGTTTGAATTTGTATGATGAGCTTTGAATAAATCTGAAATCATAGTGGGGGTTGATGACTGTAATCACGAACACAGTACTTGTGCATAACACATGTGATTGGGCATACAAAGTGAGACATAGAAGACAAACTTATGCGTGCTTTGATTATACAAACATCTGCAATAGTAAACTAAAAATTTCTTCTTCTTAACTCGAATCATTTCTTCATTTTCTATTGTTTTACCTCTTCAAACTTCAAAACTAGCAAAATACCTATCATCGATTGACTATTAGAATAGATAAAACAAACACATTACAACAATATACCTAGTCTTTGATTTTATTGGCAGCCCCTACAGAAATTGTCCAATCCACCAAATTTTTTCCGCCTCTTGTAAGTCCAAAACCTCCACTTTGTCCCTGTTGGAGATATGCCTTAGAACCAATCATGTCATACGGTTTAGAGTTATCATCTTTATGTATATATAACTTTGTAATTAATTATAACAAAATGGTTGTTATATTATTTTGCATATTCAATTGCGTATATGTATTGTATATAAAATGAAGAATGAGATCCAGAGATATATTATGATGTCAGAACTCTATCTGCAAGGAGTTGTAGATATGAGTACAAAATCTAATTTAAATACATCCGAATCAGTTCCCAGTTAAGGTATTGTCATATAGAAGAATAACATTACATGACTAGTATGTTTGATCTTGCCAAGGATTAGTATTTGATGCTAATAGTTGGATGACGAGTCTCATGTTATAAGAGTATAAATATGAGTAATACGTTGAAGAATGCATTGCTGAACGTTGCCAAATATGATGAATTACATGGGTGATTATCCATAGTCAATGATACATCACATAGCCGTACTAGTATAACATTGGTCCTTTGACCTGAGGTGTCACGACTGCCCTCTACATTAAGGCACATCATTCACTTGTGTATATTATGTTGGAGATATGCCCTAGAACCAATCGTGTCATACGGTCTAGGGATATCATCCTTATGTATATATATATAAATT
>JAXCLQ010070649.1:0-13985 GCA_035584115.1 Cedrela odorata
AAGGATATGGGACCTATTTGATATAATTGGACAAATTTTGTTCTCATTTAAGAAATCATGAAAACTAGGACCCAGATGTTATTACTCTGACTTATCTGATCTCTGAGAATATAATCGGACCAAGGATCAATCATTTGCTAATATATATATATATATATATATATATATATTATTGTTTCTAATTTAATTTCGTGACAGACTCAATAATAGGTGTACTAATCATAATTGAAGCTTAAAGAATTTGATACCTAATTTAAGTTATTCAACAAGATGTGTATGCCATTACTTTGGTCAGACCAAACTTAGCTAGCCAGAAATGGTAAACTGGCATAGCACTAATTTGTCAAGAAGATGTTTATTTATTATGATTTTTTTTAAAAAAGAATGGAAAGCATTGATGTGTTAGGCCCGGTCTAGAGTAGTCTTGATATATTAGTAAAATCATTAATTGGGCATTTTATCTTTTGAGCCATTAACCAAAAGGTGGTGATAATCCGTTAATATTAGCCCAAGTCCAATTACCCAATGTCTAATGACATGAAAAATAAAGAAAAAAAAATTGAAAAAAATGAGGACGATATTTGGGTTTTGGAAAATTGTATTTTGCACCAAATAAACCCTAATAAACTATTTTTTCATTTTAGTATTTGATATTTTCTTTTTCATTTTTCATCCCAATGAAAGTAGTGAAGGCAATGGGCCAGGGCCAATGCCTAGGCTTATGTTCATATAACTTGTGTTACACCCTAATTTTCAAACATGCTAGTTGGAGCATAAATGTGGTGTCTGGTTTTAGTTCCATGTGCGTCAACGTGAAAGAGATTTGGCTATCCATGGCACAAAAATTAGTAGAGGGTTAGAGTTATCCTTCTAATGAGATCGAGGTAGGTTGAAACCAATTAGTATGCATATTTTTAAAGACTAACCCTCGAATAGCTTTATTCGTAGGTGTCGTATGAGTAGTTCCACTATGTCAAGCATTAAGCCCATGACATTTGGTATCAAAGCTGTACGAGACATTCCACAATGGTTTTGTTGATCCTTGAGGAGGTAATGCCAAAGTGGTAGGTCAAGGAGCCCGCTTAGTTGAGCGAGGTAATGCAAGGTAGTTTACACCAAGTGTTTTCATCTTGATGCTTGCAATAGGGGTGGTGTCATCGCGGTTAGAAGGTCTTTCGGTGGTTAAAGACAAGCGACAAAGTGGTCCTAAGTATAGTAAGTTGGCTAGCACCTATCCTTGCTAAATGTTATTTTCATGGGAGAATAGTATGAAGGGTGGAACCTCATCAATGACAACTAATCGAGTGGAGTGCCAAGAAGACTGCCACATGCATGAGGAAGAGCATAGTTTTTATGGTAGGGGAGAATGTTATGCCTCAATTTTCAAGCATGCTAGCTGAAGCATAAATGTGGCGTGCAGTTCTAGTCCCATGTGCATCAATAGAAAAGGGATTTGGCCATCCTTGGCACAAAAACTGGTCGAGGGCTGAAGCCGTCCTCTTGATGAAATAGAAACAAGTCAAAACTAGTTATAATGCATGTTTCTAAAGGCTGACTTTCGAATAACCTCATTCGTAAGTGCCGCACGAACAATTTTGCTATGTCAAACATTGAGCCTGTGACACTTGACACAGATAGCTTTATTATTATAGTAGTAAGGCTTATGCATGATTTAGTATTTATGCCATACTGAACTTAAGGTTAAACATGAGATGGGTTTTAGAGCATATTTCCATTAAACTCCCACTTGCACTAGAGCCAATTACCGTGGTATCTAATACCCATTCTCTCTAGGTAGTGATCTAATTGTTGTTGTATCATCGGCTTAGTCAGTGGGTCCGCTACGTTATCCATAGACGAAGTTTTCTGCACGACCAGTTGTTTATTTGCTATAAATTGTCTGATCAAATAATATTTCCTCTAAATATGTTTAGATTTCTAGTGAGACCTTGGCTTTTTAGCCTGAGCTATGACTCTACTATTATTATGGTACAAAGCTTCTAGGTCAACTATGGAAGGAACCACTCTGAGTTCTGTCACGAGTTTACGGTTTCAAATAGCCTCTTTCACAGCTTCAGAAACAACTACATACTCAACTTTTGTAGTAGAGTCAGCTGGGTTGTCTTTTTGGAACTTTTCTAACAGATAGCACCTCCATTACATATGAAAATAAATGCAAAAATAGACTTTCTATCATCCACATCTAATTGGAAATCAGAATTAGTGTAACCTTCAAGCCTTAACTCACCTCTCCCATAGGTCAACATCAAATCTTTAGTTCTTCTTAAGTACTTAAAGATCCTTTTGACTGTTGTCCAATGTTCTTATACTGGATTTACATAATATCGACTCGTAATACTCACAGCATATGGTATATCAGGTCTAGTACATAGCATGGCGTACATAAGACTACTTATTGCCGAAGCATAAGGAATTTTCTACATACGTGCGCGCTCAGCTTTAGTCTTGGATCTGATCTCTCTCAAAAGATGAACGCCATGACTGCAGGGTAAGAAACTCCTCTTAAAGCTATCCATACTGAATTTCTTCAATAATTTATCTATGTACTAACTCTGAAAAAGACCTATCATCTCTATCTCTATAAAAGTGAATACCTAAAATGAAGGTCGCTTCTTCCAAATCTGTCATGGAAAAAACATTATACAGGAATAAAGTAAGGGTGAGAGCAATGTATGGATGGAGACAGAGAGTTAACATGTGATTTTTGGACACTGATCTAAGGCCAAAAGTTTCTGAACAAGTTAAGAATGGCGCACTTAAAGGCATAAGGGTTTATGTAAGGGAGTGAATCAAAATAAACTTGTGGTTCTGCTCATATTCTAGATAAGAAGGTACAACAATATTTTTAAAATCACAAAAAGTTGGGCAAGAAAGGTAAATAGTAGCTTACTAGGTGAGACCAGTAAGAAAAGAATGGTAACATTGAAACCTTTTCCTTCTAAAATAGAAACACATTTTGAACCACCAAAAATAGTGAGAGATCCAAATGACTGGTAGAGTATTGGGTCTAGACCTACTAAGATGTTTTATTTGTAACTTTTATATATACTAACCTTTTGTAGTTATTACTCTAGTAATTTAAGTTGTTGTTTTGTTGTGTATTTTGTTTAGATACCTTTTAAAATGTTATAAATTCCTATAGTTAATGTAAAAATAGCCTTATCACATTTTGCTATAAAATAATATTACAATTGTATTACATTAGTTAGGAACAGGTGTTCCGATCTAGAACGGACGTCCCGTAGTTAGAAACAGGCATTTCTAAAAGATTTCATAATTTAGACTATGGCTTTGTACTGTGAAATTGTTGGATTGCTTCTGTGTAGTTCCTTTATGAAGTGTATCCTAATAAGAAAGATTTAGATGTAGTCTGGCAACCTTGGATTATAGCTAATATATCTATTTCAACAGAGGAAAATGTCTCATAGAAGAAAATCAAAAGTAAATATATCAAGTTCAAGAGCCCTCGGAATGTTAATAAAGCAGGGAACACTACAAGGGATGTTAGAGATAAAAATCCTATCATAAATATAATGATAAGGATGGTAGAATAACAAAATAAAGTGTAGAATAACAAAATAAAGTAAGTGAGGATATTGCTCGAGGCAATGATGCCTTAAGGAGTGAAGAGATGTAAACTTTAAGGAAGGAAACTGTTTAAACAATAAAGCAAAAATGTTGATGAAGTATGTTCAATTGGAACAATTGTAAGAAACAATCAATTAGAGGTAAAATTTAGAAAGTGTATAGGAGCCCATTGAGTTTCCAATGGATCATGAGTAGATAAGATATAGAACAGAATAGTAGTTTCCCAATGCAGAAATTAAAATATTTATTGTTAGAGAAAGCTTGAAGTTTATCTCATACGATGTATCATGACTTGAGAAACATGTACTGATGGAAATGAATGAAGAAAGTTATTGCAGAATATGTATTGAAATGCCTTACAGGTCAATAAGTCAAAGCTGAATATCAAGGGCTAGCAAGAACACTACAGAGTCTAGATGTCTCTGAATGGAAATGGGATCAAATCACCATGGACTTTGTGATTGGCAAATTAGAGAGGATAATACAGATTTTGAAAGTATGTTAAGACTTATGCGATAGAATTGAAAGGTAAGTGAGACCAACACTTGCTATTAATCGAGGTTATGTACAATAGTAATAGTAGATAAAGAGATAAGAGAACCTCACTCTAAATGGCAGAGTTATATGGCAACACCATAAGAGACCACTTGAGAATCAGAAGAAGTGATGAAATGATCGATAAACGATATCCCCCAGTTAATCACTATTGAAAATGTATCGTATAACCTAAAATAATTTGATTCGAGGACGAATCATTTTAAAGAGGGGAGAATTGTAACAATTCAAATTTTATGTAATAGTTATACTAAAGTTTTGGTGACCGGAATAAAATTTTTTCAAATGTAAAAGATTAATAATTTGAAAAGTAAGTTAATTATAAATAGGTCAAAAGATGTTGCATGAGATTGGGCATAATGGGTCAATAAAGTTATAAGAAAATGAACTAAATAATTTAACACCTTAAATTAATGACTTTGGGCTATTTAAATGGTAATTGGGCTTAGAAAAATTAACATTCAAATTAAGCCTATTTAAGCTAATGACCGACCATGCCTTTCTATTTAAAGATTTCATTCTTTTATTTTGGTTATTATTTCATTCTTAAAGGTTAAGACTTAGAAAAACTCTAAAAGCCTACCTGAGAATAAAAAAAATCTATCAAGATGTTTCAATGTGACATTAGAGAAGAATACAAACCTTTTGAAGCCTACCTGAGAATAGAAGAAATACAATTGAGATATTCGTGTTTATACACTCACCATTAAAATGAAAAATCTAAAAGAAAGTATAGACACAACAAAAGTGAGATTAGTATTATTTGCATAAGTTGGAATACCATTGAAATTCTGATAGGAATCCTTTAACATTACTATTCACTCGATCAACAGAATCACCTAAGTAACCTTAAAGAACAAAACTCCCTTTAAAAACCATAAGCAAGAAATCTTACCTATCCATTATTAGTACATTTGGGTGTGAATGTGATCTATTTATAAGACCATATAATAGACACAGTTTAGAATTTCATACCACAACGTATGTCTTGCAAGGTTTAAGTGCTTTTAAAGGTTAACTTTGTCTTCACCATACTAGCATGTTAGACGTGTTAGCTTAAACGAACATTCATTCCCTTTCAATGATGAAATGAAATTCTTAAACACAGAACTAAGAATTACTAGGGAAAATACCTCAATTGTAAGACAGTTCTTTTTTATACAGATGCAACAATTTGTGGCAGAACATCATTTCCAACTTCAGTAAAAACAATAGGTACCTACTCTCTTTCTTATGGCAATTTTGACAACACACAAACACAAAATTGACACTTAATTCTCACCAAACACAAACCCCAAACATAAATGTAAAACATGCAACCTTGACAAATAACTCACCCCAAGAAACTCCACCTCAAAACACTGTCATGATCAGTTTCTTTTCATGATAATTACAAAATAACATTGAGTACTAGAATGCAAGATTCTCAAAACTTGAGGGGTAATATGCTAAATCAAGGTAACTGAGAAAAAGGGGTGTAAGTATTCATGATTGTGGGGTAGTGAAGCAAAACCAAATCAAGCCCAAACAAGCAAAAAGAAAGCCTACACACCAAACGAGAATGTAAGCCCACACATTAAGCTTAATTTAAGCCCAAAATCTAAGCCAAAATTGTAGAGAAGCCAAGCTTAAAATTCAAGCCCAACATTTGTGAATATGGAGACCCAAGATTTAAGCTCAATGAAAGTGAAAAGAGAGCCCAAATTCTAGATTTTTCATATTTTGTTTAGACACTTCAATAACAAATAAAAAAAATCTAAGGAAGCTAAAGTAAAATAAAGAGGAGATAAAGAAGAAATGTAAAAAAGAGAAAGAAGCAAGAAAGAACCAAGAGAAAAGAAATGCAAAAGAGAAGAAGAGAAGAAAAGAAAAAAGAGGAAAGGAAAGGAAAAAGAGAGAAAGAGAAGATGAAAGAAAGGAGAAAAGAAGAGAAAGAAGAAAGAGGGTGAGACCGAGAGGTGAAAAAGAAGAGAAGAGGAAGAGAAGAGAAAGAAGAAAGAGCCGAGAGGAAGAGGAAAAAAAAAGAAGAAAGAAAAAGGAAAAGCAAGGAGAATAAGAGGAAGAAAGTCCTGGTTTTCACCAAAGAGAGGTGAGTATGTATGTATTTGTTAATGATTTTGAAAATACGGTATGTAAAGATTATGTGTTATAGTGACTTGGTAATTATGGAAACATGTTGATAGTGCAACATTTACATGTAGGGCAATGTGTGTGATGCTTATATAATATGAATTTAAGGTGTGATGATTTATAGTTATATTAATCAAATTGTAGAGGATGATAGGGTAATAAGTTGCATGTGTAAGAGGGGTGTATTTCAGCTGCTGGAATTTGTTGAACAAGGCTTGGTAAATCAGAAATAGAATGAGTTTCGGACCACCAATTCCCGAGTTGCCAAATTTTATAAAAAAAATTAGACATAAAAATGGATAATATGGTCGAAAATCAAGTCGATTCGTGCAAAGATGAGTACCCAACAAAATTTGGAAGTGGCTACCCTGTTATGTTCATGCACACTATCACACTCTGTGCAATGTGTAGAAATCGGTTCATAACTCAAGCAATCGAATTTGAAATCTAAATCCGTAACAAGTAATAGAAACTAGACTTATAAGAGAATATTTTATCAAAAATTCAGCTTAAAATTCATTTTTAATTGATCACAACAAAAATGAGAATTTGATCCCTGTTCAATGAAGAGTTATTAAGAGAAATTGAAAAATAATTTGTAAATATTGTACTTAGATAATTTCGGTTTGAATTTTGTGGTGATAAAAAATATCTTAATTTTATTGGGGTGTAGTGTTCATGTATACCACATTTATTTATTCAATTACAAATTAAACATACTATATTGAAAATCCTAACGAAAGTCGTTATTATAAATTGTCAACCAGAACGTCTATTGACACCATCTTAAGTTAAACTAACCAATTTCAACTAGTAAGTGGATGGTTATTTTTCAATAATTATTTAAACTTAATGGTTGAAATGCATATGTTGGAAACTTATGTTACTCCTCTAGATTTATTTTGGTTATTACTTTATAAGAAAGAAATTTGGGTTTTGAAGAGAAATTTAGGCTTTACTGATCAAACTTCGATTCGAGGTTTCTAAGGACTTTTACGGTTTACCGATAAGCCTATTAATCCATTATAAGCATGATTTTAAAATTTTAAACATGTTAGGAATTAATGGTTTACTGTTCATTTAAGGATTTCATTGATTTATGCATAGAAAATGTTAAATAGTATTAATTGATGTTAAATTAAGTATTGAGATGGAAATATATATGAATATCGGGTTTATTGAGGTATTATGAAGGTTAAGAATGTGTTCGATTATCGATTTGAATAAGTCAGTCATGAGATTTCGTTGTTGGAAATAAGAAACATGTCTTCGTTAGCTAAGCCTCATGATATGATATATATCAACTAAAGAGTTTTAAACCTGTTTTTCCACAAACATTGCATTTTGTGTATATATGTTAAATTATTTGGAATCGTAGAATTCATTATATTATACATGTGTGGTATTAGGCACCGAGAACCTTGGAGAATGACCTAGTAGGCGTGAAAAACCTTAGTGGGAGTGGTTACCCTTCCTTTATTATGAGTAAATTTATATATACATGGATATATAAATATATGCGTGTTATATTTGTACGTATTACTTGTGTGTTAAACAAGTGATTAAATTAATGTTAGGATGATTTATATATTTGGTCTGCTGTTAAAATTTACTTCATATACATGTTGAAATGGCCAAAAGGGCAGGACTTGATTTATGTGTTTATAATCATTGCTTTGAAAATGATTTTGTTATGCATATATATTGGTGATGTGATCAGTGGATCTGATATTATTATATATCCAGTAGGCCTATTATATGACTATAGCTACAGGGAGGTAACCTATGGACGGACCTATTAAGAGGCCATATAGGTGAGTAGAACTGTAGTGGGACTTGTACAAGGAAGAAAAGGTTATGGCAAGCCCACTGTGTGCTGTGTGCCATGTACCATTTGCAGTTAAAGATACCCTGTGAAAAGTTCTGGTTACTTGATAGGATATCTAGGATTTGACGGATTATCAGGACAGTCACTCGTGTCACCAAGTAACTACTCTGTGAAAAGTCCTGGTTACAGTTAATTGATTTAAACAAACTTGTATATATATTTTCATGTATAAGTTGAACAGTAATCCCAATGTCTTGATTTGGAAATGCATATGCATGCACACCTAATACTTCTAGTTTTAACCTCATTGTGATTAAGCCTTTTTACATGAACTGGACAACCCCAAACTTTAACATACTTAAAGTTAGGCCTTTTCCCATTCCATATCTCATATGGAATTTTAGACACTAATTTTTTAGAACTCTGTTTAATATATGGTTAGCTATTTTGAAAGCATATCCCCAAAGAAAAATTGGAAGAACAGCATAGCTCATTATAGAACGTACCATATTTAATAAAGTACAATCTCTCCTTTCAGAAATACCATTCAACTGAGATGTAGCTAGAGAAGTCCACTGGGAAACAATTCTTTGAGCCTTGAAATAATCTAAAAATTCATGACTTAAGTATTCTCCTCCACAATCTGATCGTAAAATTTTAGTACTTTTAACAAGTTGATTTTTCACTTCATTCTTATATTCCTTGAACTTTTCAAAGGCTTCAGATTTGTGTTTTATCAGGAACATGTATTTGAATCTCGACATATCATCGATAAATGTTATGAAATAAGAATAACCACCTAGGGCATGTGTCAACATTAGTTAACATATATCTGTGTGAACTAAAGATAAAACATCTAATGCTTTATCACCATGTCCAACAAATGGCAATTTGGTCATTTTACCCACGATATAAGATTCACAAGTCTTAAATGATTCAAAATCATTTATATCCAAGAATGCTCCTTGAATTAACTTGTATAATCTTTTCTCACTTATGTGACCTAATCGATAATGCCACAAATAAGTCATATTCAAATTATTTACTCACTGAGTATATTCGTATACTCACTCCTCACCCTTACAGCTTTTAGATTAGGCGCGTTAGTTTTTGCCGAGCTAGTAATAGCAGTAGAGAGTAAGACGCTCAAGATAGGTTTCTCTTTACTCACATATGTACCTTAGGTCTGCTAGATATATCTACTGATAAATGTATTTAGATTTTGTAATGTAAATGTAAACTAAACATCTATATAAATGTTTATGTTGGTTCAACCCGCATGAAAATGGTTTCCATGAGATATTTTATTTATTTGATATATGTTGAGGATGAATTGATCATGATAATCAATTCTTTGATGTGATTCCATGGACTGGAACCATTGTATTATAAATTGTTTTAAGGGTTCATTGGTTGATAAGAAAGCCTTACAAGCTCTTTATATACATTCTGAGTATAGAAGGTGTATCATGAAGGTCTGTGGCGATTGTTAATGATAGACCCCAAGTTTGGGGCGTGACAGATAAGGCAGTAAGTTACATGTAAGAGGGGTATATTTTAGTTGCTAGAATTTGTTGGACAGGGCTCGGTAAATCGAAAATAGAATGTTTTTTGGACTTCTAATTGCCAAGTCATAAAATTTTATGAAAACTAGACATAAAAATGGATAACATTATCAAAAACCAAGTCGATTCGTGCAAAGACGAGTGCCTAGCAAAATTTGAAACTAGTTGCTCTGTCATGTTTACGCACACTATCACACTCTGTGCAGTGTGTAGAAATCGGTTCATAACTTAAGCAATTAGATTTGAAATCCAAATCCATAAAAAATAATAGAAACTAGACTTATAGGAGAATATTTTATCAAAAATTCAGTTAAAATTCATTTTCGATTGATCATAGGAAAAATACGAAGTTGACCCCTTATTCAGTGAAGTGTTATTAAGAGAAATCTGAAAATAATTTGTGAATATTCAACTTAGATAATTTCAGTTTGGATTTTGTGGTGATAAAAAATATCTTAATTTTATTGGGATATAGTGTTCATGTATAACATATTTATTTATTCAGTTATGAATTAAACATACCATATTAAAAATCCTAACAAAAGTCATTATTGTAGATCATCAACCGGAACGTCAGTTAACGCAATCTTAAGTTAGACTAACCAATTCCAAACTAGTAAGTGGATGGTTATTTTTCAACAATTATTTAAACTTAATGATTGAAATGCATATGTTGGAAACTTACGTTACTTCTCTAGATTTATTTTGGTTGTTACTTTATAAGTTTTATTATTATGATGGTTATTGAAACAGTTTTTCAAAGATGTCATGAATGTGATGAGTTACGTTGAGCTTATGAATTATGAATCTATGAGTTGTGATTTAAGTTGTGATCGCTACTTTGTAAATTTGTAACTACTAAAAATATTAAAGCGGTTGTTGAGGATGTTGACAATATGTTGAAATATGGAAATTCATGGATTATGATTGGGTTATGACATATGAGTGGATAACTGTTTCTCAAAAGATTGTTTGAATTAATCTTTGAAATATATATATATAAAAACTTGATTGAGTTCTTAAAACTTGTTTTAGGCATTGCTTTATTAATTTGTGAGCATTATTATTGTTATTAAATACGTTTCAAGTATGTCGATGAGGTGTTGAGATATTGTAAAGGCATGAGTTATGATTTTAGTTGTGTTTAAATGAGAAAGGATACTAAGATTGTTCGTGAATTGTGCAGAAATAATTTATTTTGTTAAATTAAACTTGAACATAAAATTGTTATTTGAAGTATATGTGCTTGAAATCTCAATTAATTTTTTTTATATGCTTTGGTTATTGAAACTATTTTTCCTTGAGTATGTCAATGATGTTTCGATTTATTGTAAACTTATGAATTATGATTTGTGTTATGTTAGATGAAGAAAGGGTAGTAAGATTGTTATAGATGTTATAGAAATGAATTGCTTCATGAAATTAAAATGTGATTTTAGTATTGATTTCTGATATGGTTTGAGTATTCTTAAGTTGTTGTATCTCTAAAGACCATATGCACATGGGTAACTATAGACTCAAAATCAAGGGAACGGTGATACGTAACGCCCTTAGATTCTCCTACCTTAGATGTCACATTTCTGATAGCAGTGATGGTGACTTGGAAGATGACGATATGTAACGCCTCAAGACACTTGAGATTACAGAGATGTATTTAGGGTGACGGTGATACATAACACCTCTAGATACTAGAGTTGTATAGAGATATATTTAGGAAGATGACAATACCAAAAACTTCTGTGAAGGTCCTGATGGTGTTAAAGTTTGTTTTATCAAAATAGAAAGATTTGAATGTGATGTTAATTTTAGTTTCATGACCATACAATTTTCATAATGGTTTAATTACAAAATATTGCGAATATGATTCTGATTATAAACTCTGAGCTTAGTTTATTTACAACAAAATTTGACTTTCTAGTTTGTATATTTTACTATATTAGTATCTGCTCACTAAATTTCTTTAGACTCACCTCTTTTACTCTCCAGTTTTACATGACTTTATGTCTAATAAGCGATTTCAGCATCAAGAAGACACGAGCTGAGAAGAGGGTACACATCGCAGTCACCAGGATTATTGAGTCCATGTTATGTACAGTGTTGTATAGTTCATTATGTCATATGATGTCCAGTTTGATGTCAAGTATTATATTTATGAGCATGGTTAATCACTTGTATATTTAATTCATTGTGCACTGTGATGTAAGCACTTGTGCTGTATATAGTATCAGTGAAGGCATATCGCCCCTTGAGCTGCATAAGTATGTTTTATAAAATGTGTTATGCATGCATGTTTCACATTGGTATTTGGACAAGTCGTGTAAGGCTTAAGGTGGTAGGGTGATTTTATCACCTACCTGTAACATCTCGAGATTTAGGATATTACAAACACACTCCTAGAAGACAAAATAAATCAATCCCACACATCCCATGATCACTAGAAGCAAAGCTGAAATTTTTAAACCAAAAACCTATATTGCAAATGAACATATTATCATAGTAATAGCCTTAAGTGACCCTAAATGAAAACAAGCAATGCTTGATGAGTATTATGCCCTAATAAGAAATAAGATTTAAACCTCTATTCCTTACAGATCATACCTCAAACTTGTACGAAATAAATAAGTGTACAAAGTGAATAAGAAACCATATAGAAGTGTGCTAAGGTACAAGGCTAGACTTGTTGCAAAAGGGTTCCATCAAACCCCAAAAATATACTTTAATGAAACTTATAGTTCAGTGGTCAAGGTTTCGACCATTAGAATCATTATAAGCTTACCAATAATAAACAATTTGAAGTTGAGAAAAGTAGATACAAACAATGTTTTCTTAAATGAAGAGCTCTCTAAAATAGTTTACATGACTCAACCTAAGGGATTAAAAGATTATATCAAGTTAAATCATGTATGCAAGCTTAGAAATACTTTGTATGGCTTAAAGTAGACACTAAGAGCTTGGTCCGAGAAGCTGTAAATAGCCTTGCGGGATTATAAATTCACCAACTCAAAATCTAACACCTCATTATTCTTCAAAACGGATGAAGTCGATCCCACCATTCTTCTCATCTATATGGGTGTCAAGTAATAACAAGTAACGATAAGCACTATATAAAAATTATAATCCATAAACTGAACTAAAACTTTGCACTAAAGTATCTAAGAAACCTACATTTCTTTCTAGTAATTGAAGTCACAAGAATTAAGAAATTTATGTTCATTTAAAGAACCAAATATGTTCAAGACTTGCTAAGAAAGGTGAATGTAGACTTCTGCAAAAAAGTAGACCCTTCTCTCAATAAAAAACCAAATTGATAAAGGATAAGGGTATCTTTAGTATGCAACCCACCTATTCCAAATTAGACTTTGTATAGAAGCATCATAGGGTATTTATAGTATACAACCCTTACACGAACTAATATATCCTTTGCAATAAACAGATTGAGTCTATTTATAGCAAATCTTATGGTGTCACACTAGATAGCCTGCAAGAGAGTTTGGAGATATCTAAAAGGGACACTCAACTATAAACTTGAGTTTCACAAGTCATCAAACTTAAACTTGATAGGCTTCTATGATCTAGATTAAGGATGTAATCTTAATGATAGAAGATTGGTGAGTAGATACTATGTTTACATTGGAAAAAATGTAGTGTCTTGGAGCTCTAAAAAATAACATGTAATAGTCATGTCTAGTGTTGAGTCAAAATATACAGCCTTAGCCCATACTTGTATTGAGATAACATGGATAACTTCAGTCCTCAATGAACTTTAAATTCAGATCACCAATTATGAAGTGATAGCATGAATGCTGCTACTATTGCCACAAACCTAGTCTTTCATGCAAGAACCAAACACTTAGAAATTGACTTACTCTTTGTCAAAACCTTTGTTTTATAGCAAGTTTGCTCATTTCGGAAACAACCTCAAAGTTCTTCCCAAAACCCTGAGCTTGAGAAGGGTGTTAGGAAGAACATAGAGCGTGACAGGGTAGATAAAGATGATGAGTCACCTGTAGCATCAGTCTATGTAATGAAGAGCATAATTGTTCTTGATCGTGAGCTGGAATTGACAAAAATAGACAAATAGCTACTTCAAGAATCAAAAGGCAATAGTACCATTTTGTTATAACAAGCTTGATCAAATGGCTGAAAATTGATCAAGCCTTACAATTGTACAACTTTGTAGTTTAGTTGCTGTTTTTATTCTCCAATTCATCTCATGTATATACATAGAAACATTCTTCATTGCAATAAATATGAGAACTATAGAAAGCTAACAAGAGAAACATATACCAATTCTTCAT
>JAXCLQ010070650.1:0-13980 GCA_035584115.1 Cedrela odorata
TCATCACTCATAGATGCCAGTATATATGATCTTACCTTAAGATCATTATCTCTCCATCTCTGGAAAGTATCTATCTCCTCTAGCAAAGATAAGGTCATAGGTGCGTGAAGAACATAGCTAACTTTCTCAGAATAGGGTTACTCATTATTTCACTAGAAAAGAGATCTGCAGAAAACGAAAAATACATCAGAATGTATTACAGTATTTATCATACTATACAGTTATAAACTTTAAACTAAATAGTTCTCCCACTATTTTAATTTTATCTCACACTCTCTTAATAAGAAAACTGTAACCCTTTACAGGTTTTCGTGGGTGAACATATTCTCATCAAACTCACAAGACCTCACCTAACAGATATCGGTCAAGCAAGCCCAATAAGTCAGAAACTCATTTCTGTTTGTAACTCTTTACAAGACATGATTAATCTACCTCTAGGAGAAGACACCTCACCTAATAGATATTGACACTTCATCCTAGTTAGGCCAGACCCAATGCCTTTTTTTGAAGAGGAGTAGAAATCAAACCACTCACCTAATAGATATTGGAAGCCAAAGACCCCCTAATTAAGAAACAGGTCAAATAGACTACGACACCTCGTGAGAACCCTCACCCAACAGATATTGGGTTATCCCATCTAAGATATCTACAACTTATTTAACTGCATCGGAAGGATTAAACCTAATGTTTTAAAACGAAGATTTTAATTTTAGGTCTCATTTAATGTATATATCAATATGTATGTATTTTATATTATTCAATAATGAAATTTAAAATACATATCATCCAATGATATTAATTTCAAATTCTCCATATTACTTATTGATAAAATTAAATAAATTAACAATTAATTTATTAGAGAGATATTTAATTGATACAATATCAATTTGTTGATTTTATGTTCATATCGATACTCCCACTAAAATTCTATTAATTCTATGTTGAATTAAAATTTAATTAAAATTACTATTTATTTTAATTTTAATTCGGAGTATTTAATTTTCTATTTAATTGAAACAATTTCAAGTCCAAAAATTTAATTTCAATAAATCAAATTTTTCGATAAAAGAAAATACAGTATTTAAAATAGTACTTGTATAAGTTGTGGCATCGGAAATATCTCGATATTTCACGATTATATGTAAATGAAGAAAAAAATAAAAAATAAATTTTTTTTACTCTTTTTATAAACATTACATGAACAGTAACTGCAAAAACATTGTTACTGTTCTTGCATGTTTTTGTTTTCCTGTCGTTCTGGTTTAACAAAAACTTAATTTGGCTGAAAACATTGGCTCTTCATTTTGTTTGTTAATGCCAATTACATGCAAATAACCATACTAAAAACCAACAAGTTAACATACTGAGCATTAGAAAGTTTTCATGCATCATTTATCATCACTTCTTCAAATAGAAAAAATCGATGTCTATGTGCATCAAGTCGAAAGAGTCGACCTTAATTGAATGCTGGTATTTACACTCAAACCAACTCAGATTGACACCATAAGTATCATGTATCATTTTCGTGCAACATATGTCTATACGTTTTTTAAAAAAAATCGACAAATAGTGCATCAAAATGATGCTTTGTTTCTTTGCCCGAAATGCAGTGTTCCAAAACACTTCAATGCAAACTCCATTCATCATCCAAAACCATAACAAATATACATATGAACCAATGTCAACATCCCAAACACTGAAACGAAAACACACATGCATGCAGGTATCAACCTGGCTCTGATACCACTTGAACGGAACAATGAGCTTGAGTATGCTCTATTTTCGTGAGTTGCGGAAGTGCAATGCACAAAATAAACTTCAGGGCGTGCAACCGCTACAGGGGAGCCATGGCTATCGACATAAATCTGCGAAATAAGCTCCCAATTGATATTGACATGCATACATGTATATTTCAACTTACAAAACCATGCTGTGTTTCAAAAACAAAACAAAGAAAAAACTAACCTTTAGCCTTACAATCCGAAACAGCAACTACCTTACTTCCTTGGGTGTCCACACACGTCGGTGTTGAGGATACTGGTTCCGGCTTGGTTGGGATCTTTGACCTTTGATTTAAGCTTCACCAAGCTTACCAAGCTCTCTTTCTCTTTCTAGCCTTTCTCTTCCTCTCTCTTCTAGTTCTTGTCCTAGTTCACAACCAAAACACTACACCAAGCTTTGCTTAACCAAGTTGCTCTTAGTTGAAGAAGATGAAGAGGCCCATGGTTTCTCAAAAACACAAAAGAGAAACGAAAAAAAATAAAGAAAAAAAATATCAAAAAGAAATTAATGCAAGAATGAGTCACGGTTGATTAAGTCGGCAGTATACATTCTTTAATCAAATGCATGCATTCCTTTAATACATTAATATATTAATACATTATCAATATTATATATATATATATACATTAATCATATTAACATATATATATATATATATATGCTTGTATTAAATTGAGAGAGAGAGTTACATATATGTATACATTTACATATACATATATTAATAAATATCTTACATATATACATATATATATATCAATAATATATATTTTAGATATTCATAATTATATTAATACATAATTAATAATTATATTTTATAATTACTTTAATCATATTAAAATATAATAATAATATATTAATATTATTACATACGCAAATCATATTTGTGATATCCCAAAATCAAACTGAAATATTTTTCACCCGTACGCGTGCTAGCGCGTCAGAGCCGAAAAAATATATTCTTTACAACAAGAATCAAATTGCTACCCAATTAATATTTGGACAATATCATTAACTAGTTAATGTTTATTGTATAGTAGCAATAGCCATCATCATTAAGTAACCGACTATGTGCGTCACCCCCTAAGTTCACTATGAGCTGAACATGGGTGGACACGAATTCCTTCGTATCACTTCAATGTAACTCTTTGTAACCAAAGTTCTCAATGATCATGTGCAACCTCTAGCAATGCCACAACCCTCAGACACTAATGAATCCATATAGTCGTATGTACATGTAGTAAAGTCTCCCTGCTATCGATTCCCGATTAAGTGCAAGTCATAGAATTGTCAAACCCCTAACTCAATCATAGGAACAGAGTGTCGAATCATATACGGGAATCATGTATCCAAAAACACCTTTCTAGAAATATGTACTCTAGCTAGAGATTTCATTTTCCATTTATGACATCTCTACCAAGGATCCCAAGCTTTAATATCTGATTTAGCAAATTCCATCTTGGTAATCACCGATCCTCTTACACTTAAACACATTGCTAGCAAGCTTCTTTCACTAGGTGTAGCTAGCCTGATACTGTATAAACAAGTAAATGATGGACCTCAGTACGGAGGGCAACCATGACACCTCAGGTCAAAGAACTAGTGGTACACTAGTACGGCTATGTGACATATCATTGATTGTGGATAATCACCCATGTGATTCATCACGTTTCGTCACATTCAGTAACACGTACTCCAACATATTACTTATGTTTATGCTCTTGTGACATGAGACTCGTCACCCAACTATTAGCATCAAATACTAATCCTTGGCAACATCAAACATGTCAGTCATACAATGTCATACTCCTATATGACAGTATCACAACTAGGAACTAATTCGGATGTATTTAGATCAGACTCTGTACTTATATCTACAACTCCTTGCAGATAAAGTCCTGATATCATAATGCATTGCGGGATCTCATTCTATATTTTATTTATAATATCTATATATATACGCAACTATATATACAAAATGATATAAATGCTATTTTATTAATCATAAACTAATTTACAATAAATTACAAAGTTATATATATACATAAGGATGATATCCCTAAACCGTATGACACAATTGGTTCTAGGGTATATCTCCAACAGATACATTAGAATGAAAATAAAAACAAATTTAAATTTGGGTCTGACATTTAATAAGCATTTTATTTTGGTAGTTGACGACTTGTCTTTCACAAATTTCAAAAATTTAAGTGTTCATACATTGTTTGAATGTAATGTATTGATCTAAAAGTAGCCATATCGATACATACTAGAAAAGGAATCCAATATCGATATGTCAAGAGAATGTGTCGATACATGAATGTGAACACATGAAGGTATCGATATGTTTTCAATGGCATATTGATCTATCATCATGCTATCGATACTCTATGATAGATTTATCAATCCGGTGCATTCTAGTAGCTAAATTTTACCATTTACACATACAGATAGGAAATACTCAACAATGTTTAAATAATTTCCATCATTCTAATTCTGTTCTAACTGCACAAAAATGATCTCTATCAAGTGGTTTTGTAAAAATATCAGTTGATTGGAGATTTGTGTTTATATATTCTAAGCAAATGTCACATTTATTAACATGGTCCCTAATGAAGTGATGACGAATTTTTATATGCTTAGTCCAAGAGTGATGAACTGGATTTTTGGTTAGATTTATGGCATTTGTGTTATCACATAAAATAGGAATTTTATTAGTCCATCATCTTGCAATTGATACTTAATCCATAAAAGTTGTGCAAAACAATTACCTACGGATATGTATTTGGCTTCGATAATGGAAAGTGCAATGATGTTTTGCTTCTTGCTAAACTATGACACTAAGGCATTTCCAAAAAATTAGCAAGTACCACTTGTACTTTTTCTATCTACTTTGCATCTTCTATAGTTGGTATCCGAGTAGTTTTTTAAGCTAAACTCACCATCCTTTAGATAAAATAATCCTAGATTTAATGTCATTCTTAAATATCAGAAGATTCTTTTTACCGCTACAAGATGTGACTCCTTAGGATTGGATTGAAATTTCGCATAAACACACACTTTATAGAGAATGTTGGGTCTAAAGGCAGTCAAGTAAAGTAATGATCCTATCATGTCTCTATATAATCTTTGGTCTATAGTCTTTCCTTTTTCATCTTTATTTAGTGAAGTGAAAGTGCACATAAGAGTTAGAAAGGATTTGCCCTCTATCATATCAAATTTTCTTAAAATTTCTTTCATGTATTTTGATTGAGAAATGTAAATTTCATCATTTGTTTGTTTAATTTAAAGTCATAAAAAGTAAAGTAATGATCCTATCATGTCTCTATATAATCTTTGGTCTACACTATTTCCTTTTTCATCTTTGTTTAGTGAAGTGAAAGTGCTCATAAGAGTTAGAAAGGATTTGCCCTCTATCATATCAAATTTTCTTAAAATTTCTTTCATGTATTTTGATTGAGAAATGTAAATTTCATCATTTATTTGTTTAATTTGAAGTCCTAAAAAGAAATTTAATTCTCCCATCATGCTCATTTCAAATTCACCTTTCATTAGATTTGAAAACTTAATGCATAAGGATTCATTTGTACTTCAAAAATGATACTATTAACATAGATTTGCACTAGTAGAATATCATCATCTTTAGTTTTAATAAAAAGAGTAATGTCAACACTCCCTTTCAGGAAATTATGTTTTAACAAAAATTCACTAAGTTTCTCATATGAAACTCTAGGTGTTTGTTTTAATCCACAAAATGCCTTAGTGAGTTTAAAGACATGATTTGCAAATTTGTAGTTTTCAAAATCGGGAGATTACTCTACATAAACTTCTTCATTTATAACATCATTTAAAAAGGCACTTTCCACATCTATTTGATAAAGTTTGAAGTTTTTGTGGCATATAAATGCTAAGAGTACTCTAATGGCTTCTAATCTTGCTACGAGAGCATATGTCTCATCATAGTCTATTTTCTCTTCTTGACTATATCCTTGAGCTACTAATTTAGCTTTGTTTCAAGAGATGTTGCCATTTTTATCAAGTTTATTTCTAAATACCCACTTGGTACCTATTGTTGGATAATCATTTGGTCTAGGTACTAAGGTCCAAATTTCATTTCTTTGAAATTGATTTAATTATTCTTACATGGCTATTAACTAATTTTCATCACTTAAGGCTGATTCAACTTGTTTTGGTTCTATTTGAGAGACAAAGACTAGTTTTGAATTTCATTTAGATTGTCATCAATTTCTCTTGTTTTTCTCCTAGTTTTAACTCTTTGTGAGGGATCTCCTATTATTAGTTCTTTTGGATGGCTAGAATTATATTTCCATGCCTTTGGGAGTTCTTTAGCCACTTGATTTTCTTCTATAAATTCACTTTGATTTTTCAAGGACTCATCGTTCAAGTTTAGATTTTTCAAATGTTCAATTGCTTCTAATTCTTTCTCATTTTCTTTAGCAATTAATTTGGCTAAGTCAGGATCATATTCATCAAAAGTTATGTGCACACTTTCTTTCACGACTTGAGTTCTTTTGTTGAAAATTCTATAAGCTTTACTTTTGGATGAATAGCCAAAAAATATTCCTAGATTAGACTTTGGCTCAAATTTTTCTAAGTTATCCTTGTTATTAAGAATGTAACAATTACATCCAAAAACTCTAAAGTATTTGATATTAGGTTTCCTTTGAAAGATTAATTCATATGGAGTTTTGTTCAAGATTTTTCTAATTAGAACTCTATTGGTTATATGACACGCGGTGTTAATAGCCTCAGCCCAAAAGTATTCAAGTAGATTATATTCACTTAGCATTATTCTACCCATCTCTTGAAGAGTTCTATTCTTTCATTCAGCAACTCCATTTTGCTATGGGGTTCTAGGTGCAGAAAAATTGTGAGAATATCCATTTCATGGCAAAATTTTTCAAATTCTTTGTTTACAAATTCTCCACCTTGATC
The DNA here is from genome assembly GCA_035584115.1 of Cedrela odorata. Lineage (NCBI taxonomy): Eukaryota > Viridiplantae > Streptophyta > Magnoliopsida > Sapindales > Meliaceae > Cedrela > Cedrela odorata. Next base: position 6,736 of record JAXCLQ010070650.1, read on the forward strand.
ACTTCTAATTTTTATAATTTTGAAGTTTAATTTGTTTTCAATTTGTCTTGAGAATTTATTAAAGATTTCAAATGTGTCACTTTTATTTGTCAGGAAGAAAACCCATATAAATCTTAAGTAATCATTTACAACTACGTATGCATACCCTATTTGGTTTGAATAGATCTATATGAAAAAGTTCTAAGGGTCTAATTGTGGAAACTAAGTTTTTGGATTTAAAAGAGGTTTTAACTTATTTTCCTAATTGGCAAGGACCGCATACTTTGTCTTTTATATATTTTAGATTGGGAATATCTCCTAATAAACCTTGTTTAGTAAGTTTTCGCAATAGATCCATACTACAATCTCCTAGCCTTCTATGCCACATCCAAGAATCATCATAATGAGCTTGCAAACATATGTCATTCATTTCATTCAACTTTTCTAGTTGTATAACGTATACATCATTGCTCCTAGATGCATAGAACAATTTATTTTCATGTTCATCCAATACTTCAAAACCATTCATAAGAAACATGATTTTATATCCATATCACACAATTGACTAATGTTAAGCAAATTATATTTAAGGCTTTTATTATATAAAACATTTTTTATTATGATTGAATTAAGATCAATTGTACTAATACCTTTCACCTTGCCTCGGCTATTATCTCCAAAGATTACATCTTTCCTTTCTTCTTTCTTTAGATAGAGAAATAGCTTCTTGTTTCCCATCATTGTCTTGAGTAACCGCTATCAAGGAACCACTTCTTTTTGTAATTCTCGCTCTTCGCATGCGGTATTTACAAAAATGGCAAGATTATTTTGGTACCCAAGTGACTTTGAGTCCATAGATATTAGTTCTACCTTTAAAGGTTTTGACCATTTTGGCATGCATAATTTCTTTAAGTTGTGTTCTCTTAGGTACACATATCATTTTAGGTCCATTATACTTATTTTTCTTATGTAAACATGTGTTGCTATAATAACCCTTTCTATTACAGTAATGACAAGTAATTGATGAACTTGAACATAAAAATGATTCTAGCATGACTAAGGAGTGTAACACATTGAAAAATGAAAACAAGAACTTGAAAGATGAAATAATTACCCTTAAAAATTTGTTAGCAAAATTTACACAAGGAAAGGAAACCTTAGATAAACTCTTAGGTAGTCAAAGACTAGGATTTGATAAAATCGAACTTAGCTATAAACAAGGAATCAAACAAAAGACCTATACTAACTATTTTCTAAAATCTAAACAACAAGTAAGATGATCCCTTACTTGTCATTATTGCAATAGGAAGGGTCATTATAGCAATACATGTCTAAATAAGAAAAATAAGTATAATGGACTTTAAATGGTATGGATGCCTAAGGGAACACAACTTAAGGAGATTATGCATGCTAAGATCGCTAAAACTTTCAATGGTAGAACTAATGCTTATGGACCCAAAGTCATTTAGATACCAAAATAAACTTGTCTCTCTAATAGGTGCCCCATGTGAAGAATAACAAGTACAAAAAGAAGTGGTTCCTTGATAGCAGTTGCTCAAGATACATGACAGAAAACAAGAAGTTATTTCTCCATCTAAATAAAGAAAAATGAAAAGATGTAATCTTTGGAGACAATAGTTAAGGCAAGGTGAAAAGTATTGGTATCATTAACATTAACTCAATTTCAATTAAAGATATTTTATATGTGAAAGTTCTTAAGTATAACTTGCTTAGCATTAGTCAATTGTGTGATTATGGATATAAAATTATGTTTTTTAAGAATGGATGTGAAGTACTAGATGAGCATGCAAATAGGTTATTCTACTCACCTAGGAACAATAATGTGTAGATTATAGAATTAGAAAAACTAAATGAAATGAATGACATTTGCTTGCAAGCTCTTTGTGATGATTATTGGATGTGGCATAGAAGACTAGGATATTGTAGTATGGAATTTTTACGAAAACTTGCTAAACAAGGCTTGTTGGGAGATCTCTTAATTTAAAATTCCCAAAGGACAAAATATGTAGTCCTTGTCAACTAAGAAAACAAGTAAAGATATCATTCAAATAGAAAAACTTGATTTCCACAATGAGACCTTTAGAACTATTACATATGAATTTTTTTGGAACAAATAGAGTTGCATCCTTAGGAGGAAAACTTTATGTATATGTAATTGTAGATGATTATTCAAGATTCACATGGGTATTCTTCTTAGATAGCAAAAACAATACATATGAAACATTTAATAAATTCTCAAGACGGGTTGAAAATGAAATAGGCTTTAAAATTGTAAAGATTAGAAGTGATCAAGGCGGGGGAATTTGTAAATTAAGAATTTAAAAACCTTTGTAATGAAAATGGATATTCTCACAACTTTTCTGCACCTAGAACCCTTAACAAAATAGAGTTGTCGAAAGAAATAATAGAATCCTTTAAGAAATGGGTAGAATAATGCTAAGTGAATATAACTTACCCGAATACTTTTGTGCTGAGGCTATTAATACTGCTTGTCACATAACGAATAGAGTTCTAATTAGAAAAATATTGAACAAGACTCCAAATGTGCTAATCATTCAAAGGAAACCCAAGATTAAATACTTTAGGGTATTTGAAAGCAATTGTTTTATCCTTAACACCACAGACAATCTTGGAAAATTTGAGCCAAAATCTTATTTAGGAATATTTTTAGGCTACTCCTCTAAAAGCAAAGCCTATAAAGTTTTCAATAGGAGAACTAAAGTCGTGGAAGAAAGAAATCATATAACTTTTGATGAATTTGATTCCGACTTGGCTAAAATGATTGTTAAAGAAAAGAAAAAAGAATTTGAAGTCATTGAAAACTTAGAGAATTTAAACTTAAATGATAAATCTTTAGAAAAGGAAAGTGAAATTATAGAAGAAAAAGAACAAATCACTAAAGAACTTCCCAAAGCATAAAAATATATTTCTAGTCATCAAAAAGAACTCATAATAGGAGAACCCTCTTAGGGAATTAAAATAAGAAGAGGAACAAGAGAAATGGGTGAAAATCTAGATGAAGTTCAAAACCTAACATTGGTCTCACAAATCAAGCCAAAACAAGTTGAAGAAGCCTTAAATGACGAAAATTGGATAATTGTTATGTAAGAGGAATTACATCAATTTCAAAAAAATGAAGTTTGGACCCTAGTACCTAGGCTAAATGATTATTTAACTGTAGGTACCAAATTAGTATTTAGAAAAAAACTCGATGAAAATGAGAATATCTCTTGAAATAAGGCTAGACTAGTGGCTCAAGGATATAGTCAAGAAGAAGAAATAGACTGTAATGAAGTATATGCTTTCGTAGCAAGAATAGAAGCCATTAGAGTAGTCTTAGCATTTGTTTGTTATAAAGATTTCAAACTCTATCAAATGGATGTTAAAAGTGCATTTTTAAATGGATTTATAAATGAAGGAGTCTATGTAGAGCAACTTCCCGGTTTTGGGAACTATAAATATCTAAATCATGTCTATAAACTCACTAAGGCATTTTATGGTTTAAAACAAGCACATAGAGTTTAGTATGAAAAACTTAGTGAATTTTTGTTAAAACATTATTGTGAGGGGAAATGTTGATATTACACTTTTTATTAAAACCAAAGATGATGATATTTTATTAGTACAAATATATGTTGATGATATCATTTTTGGAAGTACAAATGAGTCTTTGTGTATTGAATTTTCAAATCTTATGAAAGGTGAATTTGAAATGAGCATGATGAGAGAACTAAACTTTTTTCTAAGACTTCAAATTAAACAAACAAATGATGAAATTTACATCTCTTAATCAAAATATATCAAAGAATTGCTAAGAAAATTTGACATGATAGAGGGCAAATCCATTCAAACTCCAATGAGCACTTCCACTTCATTAGATAAGGATGAAATAGGAAAGAACATAGATAAAAAATTATATAGAGGCATAATAGGATCACTACTTTATTTTACCGCCTCTAGACCAGACATTATTTATAAAGTGTGTGTATGTGCCATATTTCAATTCAATCCCAAGGAGTCACACCTTGTAGCAGTAAAACAAATTTTTAGGTACTTAAGAGCCACACTTAATCTAGGATTATTCTATCTAAAGGATAGTGAGTTTAGTTTGAAAGGTTATTGAGATGTCGACTATGGAGGATGTGAAGTAGATACAAAAAGTACAAGTGGTACTTGTTACTTCCTAAAAAATACGTTAGTATCTTGGTTTAGCAAGAAACAAAACACGGTTGCACTCTCCACTACCAAAGCCGAATATATATCCATGTATAGTTGTTGTGCAGAACTTTTATAGATTAAACATCAATTGCAAGATTATGGATTAGATCTCAGTAAAATTCTGATTGTGTGATAACACAAGTGCCATAAGCTTGACTAAGATTCCTATTTATCACTCCAGGATCAAGCACATTGAAGTCCGTCACCATTTCATTAGAGATCATGTTAATAAAGTAGTTGTTTATCTAGAGTATGTAAACAAAAATCTTCAATTAGCTAACATCTTTACTAAGCCACTTAATAGGGATCATTTTTATGCAATTAGAAATGAATTAGGAATGATAGAAATTGGTTGAATCTTATTTGAGTTTGTTTATATGCGTGTATGGCTGGCTAAATATCTTTTTTAGATGCAGTCAGATCGATAAGTTAGTCATAAAGTATCGATATCCCTATAATAGATTGATACACCATTGAAATTCTATCGATATTCATATACACAACTGATTTGAAATCGACAAAATCCTAAAATGTATCAATATTGGAATTACATATTGATACGTTCTCAACTCAAATTGGTACTTTAGCTTAAATCAATTAGCAGCCATGTGTAACTCAAAAATTTTAAAGGACCCATTATCAGCCGCCAAAATTAAATGCACATAAAAAAACATTTTCAAATATGAATCTGGTCATATTCTCATCCATATGTATTGATATGCTCAACTCTAACCATCGATATATCTTTCAAATCTAAGAAAATATCGATACATTCTTCAAATGCATCGATACTTTTATGCGATTTCACATTTAAATGACATTCAAATCTACACGTATCAATATCTCATCCACTCAGAATCCTCTCTGAAAACCCTAGCCTCTTTGCCATTGAAACTTTCAGAATTTAAATTGTCTCAATCTCTCAATTTTCTTCAAGAACTAACTCAAAAATGCCTAAGACCATGAATTCCAAAGTGAGACACAAAAAGAGACTTAGGGCACCTGAGGCATCTCCCTCAAACTTTAATTTCCAGAACCGTGAAGCAGAGGATAGTTACCTTTCTTTCTTTCTGAATCGAAAAGTAGCTCATGAATGAGTTCTAGACTTCAACCTACTAATCTCAATCTAATTTCCTTTTCTCTGAACCTTTGAAGAGTTCAGATGAATTGACTACCTCAATTTTCGAGGAAAATGCTTTGACAGCCTGGTCAAAATCTTTTACTTAAATGTGGATGCTAACAACCCTCACTCAAGAAGAGTACGGATGACTAAGTTTACCAGCAACATTCGTGAATACTAGTTCCAAGTTAATGTTGGTATTCTGTTCCGCATCACTCATGTATCTGAAGGGGCATTTCATATCCATTAAGCACATTTCAACCTTTCGAAGCTTGCAAGGTAATTTTAAAAAATTTGGATTTAATAGAGGTGCACAACAAACCAGTTTATCTAGGCATCCATGAGAGAATCCTTCACCGTGTTGTTTCATACAACCTTGAAGCGCGTTTTAAACACTATTTAGAAATGACGTATGAAGACATATAGTAGATGCAAAGCATCATGGAGGGCAAAAGGCATGATCTGATATCTTGGATTCTTTACTTAATTGTGAAAACCACATTATCCAAAGCCAACCATTTTCACTATAGGTATATGGTCTTAGCAGTTATTTGCAAGAGTCCATCATGGATCTACGTTGAGATAGATACCATTGAGCTACCAGCTGCCGCTATGTTGTTAGAAACAACACTTCGCCATATACACTATGAGCAAAACACTGATGGAAGATGGATACTTCAAGTCTGGTACAAGCAATTACACAATTGCAGGTAACAAATGATGTAGGAGTAATCACAAGATGAGGCTGCACCAAAAAATGAGCTACTTGCCCCTCAACATGCACCTAAAGTAACCCCATCAATTTCTACTTTAGCTCCAACGTTATCTGAATCACAAACTATTTCCTCTTTTGCACTACTGTCTCTTTTAGAGAACATGTAAGCATAAATGACACGTATAGAAGAAAGAGTGGAGACCACCATGACTAATTTTGATAGCGTCTCACAGACATTGAGACCATGGTCACCACAAAGATGCACAAAATTGAGGAGCATCTTACTTGGGGTAGAGAAAACATAATCCAGCTTAGGCGACTTGGACTTAAGTTTCACAATGAAACTCATCAGCTCATGCAAAGTTTAGCAAAAGTAAGCACCCCTACCCGCATATTAAGTGAACGGAACAGTGAGCATGAGCATGCTCTGTTTCCATGTGCAGCGAAAGTGCGACGTATGAAATGAAGTTTCGGGCGCACAACCGCCACGGGGGGAGCCTTGATTGTTGTTACAAACCTACGGAACAGACTCCCTAATGATCTATATGTGCATACATGTGTATTTCAGTGTACAAGCATGCTCTGTTTCATAAACAAAAAACAAAGAAAAATAAACCTTTTTCCTAGGAATGCGGAACAGAAACTACTTTGTTCCTTCAGGTGGTTCACACATCGGTGAGATAAAGTCGATTCCGGCTAGTTTGGGATTAACATACACTGGTTTGAGGTTCAACCAGCTCACCACCCTTTCTCTCTCTACGATTTCTCTTCCTCTCTCTTCTGTACAAGTTTTGGTTCATAGCCCAAGCTTGCTTCCCACTTCTGTCTTTACTATGGTTCATAACCAAGCTTTCACAATCTCACTTCCTTAAGCAGATTATGGTGAAGGAGAAGAAGAAGCTTTTTGTTTTAAAGAAAACAAAGAAGAAGAAAAACCTTTTTTTTTCGTAGACTTTGTGTATATCTATATATAACTTAACAATTAAGCTTTCTTTTTGATCAAATCAATCCACCGACTCCAAAATATCAAAAGAGATTAATGCAAAAAGGATGAGTCATAGTCTTTAAGTCGGCAGAATGCATATCTTTGATCATATGGATGCATTACTTTAATACATATATATACATACATTAATGCATTAATACATTAATATATTATAACATCATAAATATAATATATATATATATATAT
>JAXCLQ010070651.1:0-13978 GCA_035584115.1 Cedrela odorata
TATATATATATATATATATTCTTAGCCCAACTTAGATTTTATTTTTAATTCATAAATTTTAAAATTCTAAAAATAACTTTGTTCACTATAAACTTCTCATTTAATGTCTACCATATTTCCAAACTTACAAAACTAGGCTCATATAGTGCTGAACGTAAATTACAGGTGTTACAAGTATAAAATTAGAGTTTTTTTTTAATGAGAATTGTATTATTTTGGTGTAGCATGCTTAGTGAATTGAAATCAATTATAGTAGGAATTAGGGATGAACAAATTTATATTATTAGTGCTAAATGGTAGTAGGAAATTAGAGATAGATAAATTGATATTATCAATGTTAAATTGAAGTGTGAAAATTGGAAATGGTATTGTGTTAATGTTAAATTGAAATGTGAAAATTGGAAATGAAATTTTGTTAATGTTATATAGTATTTTAAATGAGTAGAATTGGTGGTTATATAGTGCTATTAAAATGTGTATGTTATGTTTATAGTAATGGTGTAAATTGGTAAGAAATTAAATATAAATAATGTATAATATGTGTTTATAATTCATAAAGGCTGATAACTCATATATAGCCCATTTGACAGTGCAACCAACATTGATCCAAAGAATTAAGGATGCTCAAAAAGCAGATTAGTACTTGAAGAAGGTCTCGGAAGAAGTTCTGGAGGTGGAAGAAGGGGGTTTGCAATAGCTGAGAATGGGGCATTATATTTTGAAGAAGGACTTTGTGTACTTAGGGATGATGACTTACAATAAGAAATTCTGAATAAAACTCATAACTCTCAGTATACTATTTATCATGGTAGAACAAAGATGTATAGAGATTTGTGGGGCAGTGTTTGACTTGCCAGCAAGTTAAAGTGGAACATTTGAGACTGTCAGGTTTATTAAGACCGTTGATGGTGCCAAAGTAGAAATGGGAATGTATAGCTATGAATTTTGTTGTAGGATTATCAAGAACTCCTAAAGATTACAACGCAATATGGGTAATTGTGGATAGGTTGACGAAATCGACACATTTTCTTCCTGTGCGTACCACTTACTCGATGGATAGATATGTACAATTGTATGTTAAAGAAATTGTTAGATTGCCTGGGGTACCAGTTTCTATTATTTTGGATAGAGATCTACGATTTACTTATAAATTTTGGAAGAGTTTACATATGGCTATGGGCACCAAATTAAACTTTAGTATTGCTTTTCACCTACAAACTGACGGACAATCGGAGAGAACTATTCAAATTATAAAAAATATGTTACGGGTGTGCATATTGGATTTCAAGGGTAGTTGGGATGAATATATATCATTGGTGGAGTTGAGTATAACAACAGTTTTCAATCAACTATTGGCATGGCTCCATACAAAGCACTATATGGAAAGAAGTGTAGATTGCCGCTTTATTAGGATGAGGTTGGAGAAAGGAAAGTTTTGGGGCCGAAAATTGTTCAACAAACTTGTGAAGTGGTAGAGAAAATAAAAGAAAGTATGAAAACTACTCAGAGCAGACAAAAGAGTTATGCTGATATCCAAAGAAAGCCTTTGAAGTTTGTTGAGGGAGAAAATGTATTTCTCAAAGTGGGTCCAATGAAAAGGGGTATGAGGTTTGGTAAGAAAGGAAAGTTATGCCATAGGTTTATTAGTCCATTTGAGATTCTAGAAAGAGTGGGGAATGTGGCTTATCGACTTGCTCTCCCACCATCTTTTTCTGGAGTGCATAATGTATTTTATATATCAATGCTGCGCAAGTACATTGTTAATCCTACACATAGGTTGAGTTATGAACCACTTTAGTTTAGAGAAGATCTGACTTATAAGTAGGTTCCTATTCAAATTTTAGACCATAAGGATTAGCAATTACGTTCCAAGAAGATCTCCTTAGTGAAAGTACTTTGGAGGAATCACGATATAGAGGAAGCCACATAGGAACGAGAAACGAAAATTTGAGAAAAATATCCTCTGCTTTTTCAATGATGAAGAGAAGGCATATTAAATTTCGAGGACGAAATTTTTGTAAGGAGGGGAGAATTGTAACACCCGTGATTTCCTTTGTAGAACTCATAGTTATTAAGTAAAGATATAAAATAAATGTATGAGGGTATTTTTGTAAATTTAAAAAATATAGTAAATATGCAGGGTAGTGAAATACCTCAACCATAATCTCCACCTAAATTTCGACAGAGTATCCTCTAAATATTCATCCTTATCACCTTGGATATAATTCTCAGATATAATACCCATTCATCAATGTATAAGATTAAGATATCTTTCTCATGATTTATCATTACTATATATATATATATATATGTTTATATATATATATATATATATATACTTATACAAACTTAACAGCCATAATAAGATAACAATTATATCAACAAAATAAAATCTAATTTCCTAAATTGTGCAGAATGGATGCTCACCACGTCAAATATGTTTAACCTTTGAAGCTGAGGAAGGCAGTAATTTCTCGCTCTATCAATTACCTAAGAGGGGAAAATAATTTTAAAAGAATGAGATTATGCATCTCAATAAGTAGACATGTAAAACATTTTACTGAAATCATGAGATATTATATCATAATCCTTTTAATATTCAAAAGCAATGAAGGTAAATTTTATACTAATCTTAAAAAGGTTATAACTCAATAATTGATATGCACAAATACTATATAGATGAATATTTTATCATAAATAAAATCATTAGTCATAGAATCATATAGAACAATTTCATAATAAACAATTCATGTATCATGTCTTAAGCTCCCTTTACTATCGTGTATAATTTCTATCTATAAATTAACCGTGAAAATCTATAGAAAAATGATATATTAGTAGCCGACCCAAAGGCCAATAACACCATAAACACACCCAAAGGCATATATGTAATATAATGCGCTCCCAAAGATCTAATACACAAGATCGGGACTCTGGAGGTGGTTTACGCCATGAAGGCGTAGCACGCAGCTCCCAAATCCAAATAACGAAATAAGGGACTCTAGAGGTGGCTCCCACCACGAAGGTGTAGCACGCAACTCCCATATTCCAATCCGAATATACTTTCACACACTAAGTTCAGTGGAGCCAAAATCATAGGTTTCCATAAATAAAAATCTCATCCATAAACATATTCTTGTAAACCACATATATGTAAACTATATGAATAAATCACAAGAATTATTAACAAATCATATATTTGCTCAAAATATAATTGAGAATATCTTTATACCTAAAAATCGTAAATCATATTCATATCCATAAAATACTTTCGTTTTATAAATCAATACATTTAAAGAATTAATTCAAGATTCATAAATATAGTTAATTAAAATATGTAATGTAAATTGTCCATTCACAGAGATTGATGAATTTTTATATTTCACGATCCACGTCGTCTAATCCCTCTCGCACACAAGATATATCTACAAATCCATAGATATATATATATATTAGTTAATAATCATTTCACATCATAAAATACATGCTTAAATGACTTAGAATGCCTAAATCCCTCCCATATTCCCATTTCATTTTTCTTCCACAATTCATCATTTTCTTATTTCTTTTTTTCTTCTGTTACTCAATTCTCCTCCATTGCTTTTCATATATGCTCAAACATCATCAAATATTAGTAAATAACCACACATTCATACACCATGATAATCCAACATAATCAATCATCCATTCACAACAATTCCTTGAACTATAAATGTCTATCTTGAATTCCATATTGATATTCGAATTTTGAAAATTCATAACTTTATTTTGGTAACTTATTTTCAGGTAATTCCAATTGGATAAATTCCATATACAAGTCTAATTTAAGAAAAAATAACTCATATAAACATTAAGAACAAAATCTTGAAGATTAATTTAAATTCTCGAGTCTACACTGTAACAGAAATTCTGTAGATTAGCTAACTTCACAAATTCATAACTATTTTTATACTTATCCGATTGGGATGACTCAACCACCAAAATTTTCATTTGGATGTCTATTTTTCTAGGAAAAATATCAAAAAAAAAAAAAAATACAAGCATAACAGTCTCAAACCCAAAATTACAAAAACGGACCCCTATTCAGCAAGCTTAATTCCCTATTTTTGCAACTATTTTTCTTCCCATGTTCATGCTTCCAAATCCTATTTTAATCTTAAAAAGCTAAATACAAATCAACATAAAATCATGCTAGATAAATGATATTTCAGATTTCCCATTTTTCTTAACCTAATTTCTCAATAAAATCATGAAAAAAAGTTATAGATGTTGAAGATACTAATCTTAATTAGAAATTAGCTTGAAACCTTAGAGATTATTTTTGATTTCTATGGATGAAGGCAAAATTTTCTAAGAGACAAGAATAAGGAGAAGCTATGGGTAGAGAGGAAGCAAAATGAAAAATGAAGAGTTTTCTTTTTGTTTTATGCTTTATTAAGATATTCAATTGGGTATTATCTTTCTAGTCATTCAACTTCTCAAAATATTTAAATTAAATCTTTAAATTTTTAATCTAATCAATTTAGTCTATCTTTTCATAATATTTCCATTACAAAATACTTCATATAAAAGTCCAAATTTATCCTTAATATTTTTTTACTAATTTACTCTTTATAAATCTCTAAATTTTCAATTTTGTACAACCATAAAAATTGCGGATGCTACAGGTAGAAATGAGAATTTTATTGTTAACAATATTATTTTTAGAATTTTAGATTACTGATTAAAATAAAATTAAGTCAGCTGAGAATAATATATATATATATATGTGTTAGGCCCAAGCTCAATTAATTATGTTTAAGCCTAATTATTTAAGTCCAAGTCTAAGCCCAAGTTTATATATATATATATGTACATAATAAAGTAAAATAAATAAATAAATAAATAAAATATTAAGTTTTGGCCAAAGTTCTCTACACAATCCTAACTATCCATTTGCTTTAATCTAAACTATTAATTTGCTTTAATCTAAACCATCCACTTGGCACAATTCTAAGTAAGTTTTGTAAAATGATAGAATAAGCCATGTTAGTAGAAAATGAGGTGACTAAATATAGTCCCTTAAATTAGTGGAATTAATCTTAACCATCCATGTGTTTAAGTAATTAGATTAATTAATAATTGATGGAAATTGGGTAGAAAAAGGAGAGCCATTGGATTTGATTGAAGTAATTCAAGCCATCCATGTATTTAAAGCAATTATACTTAAACAAAATTTGATATTTTCAATTTGGAAAAGGCAAAGGGATGATAGGTAAGGGTTAAAAGAAAAAGAGAAGAAAAGAGGAAAGAAAGAAAGGAAGAGAAAAAAGAGAGAAAAGAAGGAAAATTGGTAAGTTTCTTTTTATGAAAATTGTAGTATTTTAGTGTAGCATGCTTAGTGAATTTAATCAATTGTACTAGGAAATTAGAGTTCTTTTAATTAGAATTGTATTATTTTGGTGTAGGATGCTTAGTGAATTGAAATTAATTATAATAGGAATTAGGGATGAGCAAATTTATATTAGTAGTGCTAAATGGTAGTAGGGAATTAGAGATAGATAAATTGATATTAATAATGTTAAATTAAAGTGTAGAAATTAGAAATGGTTTTATGTTAATATTAAATTGAAATGTGAAAATTGGATATGAAATTGTGTTAATGTTATATAGTATTTTAAATGAGTAGAATTGGTAGTTATAGAGTGCTATTAACATGTGTATGCTATGTTTATAGTATTGGTGTAAATTTGTAAGAAATTAAATATAAATAATGTATAATATGTGTTTATAATAGTATAAATTGTTACTTGTGGATTTGAAATGGCGTAATTATGAAATTGTAATTGAATCTTAGCAATTTTTGATAGGCCGAGTTTGTGTAAAATAATTGAGAGTATTTAGAATTTGATAATGTGGATATTGTCAGAAAATGAATTGGCGGAAAACGGCAACATTTGACGAATTCGAAAATTTTCTGCCAAATGTGTGTTTTCTGAAAGTTGTATATGTATAGGTATAGGTATATATGAAATAATAAAATGAAGTGAATATGATGATAAATGTATGTTAGAAATTCATAAAGTGTCAGTTCATCAGGAAATGTGAATGTCGTAGAAATATAGCGATGAGTATAAATGTGTGATTGAAATAGATTGTGTTAATTTGTTTTTAGGTATGCAATATTAATATAAGAACATACTCGGGAAGAGCGGGAATAAAAAGAAGTAGATCGTGCATGCATTTTGATGTTTTAAAATTATGTGATATATGATGTTATGATGAAAATGTGATTTTAATATATTGGTACGCCGATATGGTTTTATGAAATGAAGGTTGAAAAGTGTAAATTTAACTATTGTATGCCGATATTGCATTTAGAAAATAAATATGAAATATTGTCAATGTGTGAAATATTTAAATAAGAATGTATTTTTATGGCTTAGTCATTAATTATGCTATTCTGACCTAGTCGGTCTTCTGTCTAATGCGAAGGTTGCGGACTAGTAAGAATTTTGTTTAACCCATTGCATGTGTTTCTGTTATATGGATATGAAAATGACTGCTACATGTGAAACTCATAATTATATTCTGAAACCAGATCACCGTGGGTGCAGATGACACTAACTGACTAAGCTATTTTGAATGTGTTCATATTATGAATAAATTCTATGTGATTTGAAAAAGTTTGAAAATGCTTTGATTGTTTAAACTTTTATATTCTGTATTGCATCAACATTAAAAACATGTATGATTTGCTTACTGAGATTATATCTCACTCTTTATTGTAAAAATTTTATTTTTAGATAATAGCATATAAGGTTGACCAAGTATGCGAGCAAGGGTACCGGGCGTATTTGAAGTTTTTAGATATATGTAATTGTAGGTTAGCTAAGTAATGTATATAGACTTATATGCATAATAACTTTTGTAAATTGAACTATGTAGAATTTTTGTAATTAAAAGTAATACATTGTGTATTAAATATGAGAATGGTATTTGAGGTTAATGTATAGAAAATGAGTGTGATATAATTGCTGATCCTTATGGTCTAGAATCTAAATAGGAACCTTTTCATAAGTCAAATCTCCTTTAAGTCGAAGTGGTTCATAACTCAGCATATGTGTAGGATTAGCAATGTACTTGTGCAACATTGATACATGAATTACATTATGCACTCCAGACAAAGATGGTGGAAGGGCAAGTCGATAAGCCACATCCCCCACTCTTTCTAGAATCTCAAACGGATTAATAAATCTAAGGCTTAACATCCCTTTTTTACTAAACCTCATAACCCTTTTCATTGGACTTACTTTAAGAAATATCTTTTCTATGACAACAAATTCCAAAGGATTTCTTCGAATATCAGCATAACTCTTTTGTTTACTCTGAGCAGTTTTAATTCTTTCTTTTATTTTCTCAACCTCTTTACGTGTTTATTGAATAATTTCAGGCCTCAAAACTTTCCTTTCTCTAACCTCATCCCAATAAAGCGACGATCTATACTTTCTTCCATATAGTGCTTCATATAGAACAATGCCAATAATGGATTGAAAACTGTTGTTATATGCAAATTCCACCAATGGTATATATTCATCCCAGCTACCTTTGAAATCCAACATGTATGCCTGTAACATATCTTCTAAAATCTGAATAGTTCTCTTCGATTGTCCGTTAGTTTGCGAGTAAAAAGCCGTACTCAAGTTTAATTTGATACCCATAGCCACCTATAAACTCCTATAAAATTTAGAGGTAAATCATGGATCTCTATTCGAAATAATAGAATCAGGCACCCCATGCAATCTGACAATTTCTTTAACATACAATTTTTCATACCTGTCCATCGAATAAGTGGTATACATAGGAAGGAAATGTGTTAATTTCATCAACCTATCCACAATTACCCATATTGCATTGTAACCCTTAGAAGTTCTTGGTAATCCCACAACAAAATCCATACTTATGCGTTCCCATTTCCACTCTAGCACCATCAATGGCCTTAATAAACTTGACAGTCTCTAATGTTCCGCTTTAACTTGCTGGCAAGTCAAACACAGCTCCACAAATCGTGCAATATCAAGTTTCATCTTGGGCCATCAAAATCTAGTGTGAAGATCTCTATGCATCTTTGTGCTACCAGGATGAATAGTATATTGAGAGTTATGAGCTTCATTTAGAATTTCTTGCTATAAACCATTATCCTTAGGTACACAAAGTTTGTTTTCAAAATACAATGCCCAATCCTCATCTATTGCAAACCCTCTTCTTCCACCTCCTAGAACTTCTTCTGAGAATTTCTTTAAGTACTTATCCACTTTTTGAGCATCCTTAATTCTTTGGATCAATGTTAGTTACACTGTCAAATGGGTCATATATGAGTTATCAATCTTTTTTACTAATTTAATTTGATTTCTATCAAGGTCTAAAAAAATCTTTCTTTAAGTGGTTATAAATGTGGTCAGTTGTCCCAAAGATTTCTGACTCAAGGCATCAGCCACTACATTTGCTTTTCTACAATGATAATTAATTGTACAATCATAATCCTTCACTAATTCTAACCATCTCTTTTACCTCAAGTTCAGCTCTTTCTGAGTAAACAAATACTTCAAGCTTTTATGGTTTGTAAAAATTTGGTATATTTTCCCATATAAATAATACCTCTAAATCTTTAAGGCAAAAACTATTGTTGCTAATTCTAAATCATAAGTAGGGTAGTTTTGTTCATGATCCTTAAGCTGCCTAAAAGCATAAGCTATAAGCTTCCCATGTTGTATCAATACATAACCTAGACTTTTCCTTGAGGCATCACTATATATCACATATCCTATACCACTAGATGGCGTTGTCAGAATCGGTGCTGTCACCAAATGATTCTTAAGCGCCTGAAAACTTCTTTTATATTTCTCAGTCCATACAAATTTTGTATTATTTCGAGTTAGCTTTGTCAAAGGTGAAGCCAATCTAGTGAAACCTTTCACAAATTTCGATAATATCTCGCTAAACCCAAGAAACTCCTTACTTTCGTGACCGTTGAGGGTTACTCTTAATTAACTATTGCTTCAACTTTAGCTGGATCAATAGATATCTCATCCTTGTTCACCACATGCCCCCAAAACACCACTTGTTTATGCCAGAATTCACATTTCTTAAACTTAGCCTACAACTTTTTTTCTCTAAGGGTTTGAAGCACTATCCTCTAATGTTCCTTATGGTCTTTATCACTCTTCGAATATACCAATATATTGTCAAAAAATACAATTACAAATTGATCCAAATATAGTTGAAATACCTTATTCATTAAATCCATAAAAGATAGCTGGAGCATTCATTAAGCCAAAAGGCATTACCAAAAATTTATAATGCCCATACTGAGTACAAAAAACAATCTTTGATACATCCTCATTCTTAACTTTAATCTAGAAATATTTTGACCTTAAATCAATTTTGGAAAATACACTCGCTCCTTCCTACTGGTTAAACAAATCATTAATCCGAAGCAAATGATACTTATTTTTTATTGTGGCATGATTCAATCTCTTATAATCAATACACAATCTTAGGGTGCCATCTTTCTTTTTAACAAATAAAAACTGAAGCACCCCAAGGTGAGATACTAAGGTGTACAAAACCCTTATCTAACAATTTCTACAGTTAACTCTTTAATTCTTTTAATTCCACAAGTGTCATTCTATAAGGTGTTATAGAAATGGGTGACGTACCTGATGCCAACTCAATACCAAACTCGATACCAAACTCAATCTCCCTTTCAGAAAGTAACCTAGATAAATCTTCTAGAAACACATCTCGAAATTCTAAGACTATAGGGATATCCTCCACACACATTTTAATTTCACCCTCTTTTACCACATAAGCTAAGAAACCTTCACACCTCTTTTCTAATAACTTTGTGGCCTTAATTGCATTTATCAACCCTTGACTTATCATTAATCGTCTCCCCCAGAAACTAAATTCTGGTTGACTAGGAATATTAAACACTACTTTCTTAGTAAAATAGTTTACTATCACATGATAGGCGGCTAGCCAATCTATTTCTAAAATAACATCAAAATCACATATCTCTAAGGGAAATAAATCTACAATAAATTCCAGCTCGCCCATACTAATTTTATAGGCTTTGTAAACTCGTTGTATCATCACACTTTCACCTATAGGTGTGGTCACAAACATCACATACTTAAAAGATTTAGGAGATTTATTAGAAAAACAACTAAATGCACACGACACAAATGAATGGGTAGCACCAGGATCAAACAATACTTTAGCTTCTTTATTAAAAAGAGTTAGTGTACGTGTTGCCACTTCGTTGGATGTTTGTGCATTCTGCTTGGTGAGAGCATACACACATCCTGGTACCTTCTGCTTCTTGTTCTTGTTTTGTACTCCACTATCTCTAATATCCACCTGCCTATTTGGATAGTCTTTGATTGTATGCCTTTGCTTCTAGCAACCAAAGCAAGCTTCTGCCACCTAATGGCAAATTCCAGGATGGAATTCCCCACAAGATTCATAAGAAGTATACATCCTCTGTGTTGCTTGCCTGTTACTACCCATATCTTTAAAATTAACTCCTTTTGGAACAAGTTTATCTCTACAACCTTGCTGAAATACAGATCTTTGTGTTCTGCTACTACTACCCTTGTGCCTCACATCTCTTTTCTTCCTAATGTACTGTTCCGAAGCTTTTTGAGACTTCGCTAAATCCCTTTCTACAGTAATTGCTCGGTCTACTAAATCTGCATACACGTTCAGTTTCAAGATGGACAACTGCGACTTGATTGCTGGACGCAACCCTTCGAGGAAACGCCTACATTTACTTTGCTCATTTGCAACTAAGGTTGTAGCAAATCGAGACAAAGATGTAAATTTCGTCTCGTATTTTATCACTGATATAGCTCCTTGCACCAGTCTTAGAAAATCCGCCTCCATATTATCTCTCACCCGTTGTGGGAAATACTTCTCTAAGAAAGCTTCTTCAAATAACTCCCACGTAATAGGTCTCCTTTCTAATCGAGTTTTCAGCAATCTAGCTTTGGACTCTCATTAGTGATTTGCCTCTTCTTGTAATATAAACGAAGAAAACACTACTTTTTTGCTTCTCACTACAACTGAAAGCTGTAAATATTTTCTCTATTTCCTTAATCCATGCTTCCGCCACCATTGAATTTATGCTTCTTTTAAATATCGGCGGATTCAATTTCTTAAATTACTCCAAAGTCACTACCTTATTATTATGCTCCTCACCATTAGGTTGGTTCCCTCTCCCTTCACTTCTTAGGGGCACCACTGCCTCGAGCAATACTCTCAATCAATTTATTTTGTTGTTCCATCATCCTCATCATTATGTTAATGATAGGATTCTCATTTCCAGCATCTCTTATAGGTTCTCCCGCTCTATTAACATTCTGAGAGGCCCTTGAACTAGATGTATTAGCTTTTGATTTTTTTCTATGAGACATTCTCCTTTTTTGAAATAACTATATTAGAGATATATAAGTCATTAGTATTTAAGGGATACAATAATATATTAGAATTTTCTTTATTAATCCACATTCCGCTAAGAAGTAAATATAACATAATCCAACAATTTCTCAATGCAAAATTATTTTACAATAACATGCTATATATCATTATATCAAAATATAACAAGATCATTCTTACATTAACTACAAAAATTTACAATATTTTAAAAAGGGTAGCTATATTAATTATACAACAAAAAGAACAATCCACATAACTGAAGTTATAACTACAAAAAGATTAAAGTACATATATAAATCTACTTATAAAACATCCTAGTAGGGTTAAGCCCAACACTCCACCAATCACTCGGATCCCTTACTATCTTTGACGATTTAAAAAGTCTTTCTACCTTAGAAAGAAAAAGGTGCCAATGTTATTGGTTTTCTCCTACTACTCTCACCCCTTAGGCTTCTATTCACTCTTCTTGCCTAACTTTTTGAGGGTCTAAAAACATTATTATACCTCCTTATCCAGTATATACGCCAGACCACAAGTTCATTTGGATTCACTCCTTTGCCGTAAACCTTTAAACCCTTAAGTGCATTATTCTTAACTTCTTCAGAAACTCATAGACCTGGATCAGTGTCCAAATACCACATGTTAGCATTCCGATCACTTTAATACCCTTCATATGTGGCGCTCACTCTCTTTCTATTCCTATCTACCCAAAGCACACTGTTCTCTTTTGTCTATACACTTCCATATGTCGTACTTAGTCCTAGCCATCTACTTCCAAAATAAAACAAGGTTAGATCCTATGACATTTAAACAAATCTACTAACTAAACATTTATTATACATGCATACATATATATATATATATATTTGTTTACACTTCCTAATTAACCTAAAGTCTATAGAATCATAACCTAAGCTCTGATACCACTACCTATCACACCCCTTTTGCATATATTTAACCTCAAATATCATTCTCACATATAATATACAATGTATCATTTTTATTACATAAACCTTACATAGTTTAATTTACAAAAGTTCATATGCATACAAATCTATACATATTACTTAGCTAATCTACAATTATATATATCCAAAAACTTCAAATAAGCCTAGTACCCTCGCTTGCGTACTTGGTCAACCTTATGTGCTATTATCTAAAAAATAAAATTTTTATAATAAAGAGTGAGATATATAATCTAGTAAGCAAATCATACATGTTTTTAATATCGATGCAATACAGAATATAAAGGTTTATTCATAATATGAACACATTCAAAATGGCTTAGTCAGTAAGTGTCACCTACACCCACTATAACCCAGTTTCAGAATGTAATTATGTGTTCTACATGTAGCAGTCATTCTCATATTCATATAACAAAAATGCGTGCAACGCATTAAACAGAATTCTTACTAGTCACAACCCTCGTATTTAACACAAGACTCGACTAGGTCAGAATAACATAACTAATGACTAAGCCATAAAAATACATTTTTATTCAAACATTTCACACATCGACAACATTTCATATTTATTTTCTAATTGCGATATTGGCGTACAACAGTTAAATTCACAATTTTTAACTTTCATTTTCATAAAATTATATCGGCGTACTAATATGTTAAAATCACATTTTCTTCATTCAACAATCATTTCATAAAACCATATTGGCGTACCAAAAGTTAAAATCACATTTTCATCATAACATTGGATATCGTATAATTTTAAAACATCAAAATGCATACACGATCTACTTACATCCGTTCTTGCTCTCCTTAAGTGTGTTCCTATTGTATCTAAAATCAAATTAACACAATCTATTTTAGTTACGCGTTAATTCTTGCCGCTACCTTTTTACGATATCCATTTTTCTAACCTCAAAACTTTATAAATTTCCTAAGATAGACTTATTACCATATTCACTCAATTCTATAATTTTATACATATCTATACTTGTACATATATAACTTTTAGAAACACACACATTTGGCGAAAATTTTCGAATTCATCAAGTGTTGCCGTTTTTCGCTAATCCATTTTCAGACAATACCCGTATAATCAAATTCTAAACACTTCCAATTATTTCATACAAACTTAGCCTACTGAAAATCACCGAAATTCAATTCCAATTTCACAATTACACAATTTCAAATTCTCAAGTAACAATTTATTATCTCAATTCAACAAAACACACACACACACACGCAAAAACATATATATATATATATATATATAAAACAATTTTTCTTCTTCACCAATTTAAACTACCATATACATATATTATACCTTATTTATATTTAACTCTTCACTTATAATTTAACATTAACTATATATATGTAACATCTGTAATTTACGTTCAACACTGTATGAGCCTAGTTTTGTAAGTTTGGAAAATGTAGTAGACTTGAAATGGGAATTTTATGGTTAACAAGGCTATTTTTGGAATTTTAAAATTTATGAATTAAAAATAAAATCTAAGTGGGCTAAGATTATATATATA
>JAXCLQ010070652.1:0-13976 GCA_035584115.1 Cedrela odorata
TGTTCACTATAAACTTCTCATTTAATGTCTACCATATTTCCAAACTTACAAAACTAGGCTTATACAGTGTTGAACGTGAATTACAGATGTTACATGACAAGTTTATTAATCAAAGATATTTGTTTAGTAAAAGATTGAGAAACATATATGTTATTAGGGTGATATCTTATAAGATACAAATTATAAGAAAAATCAAATTTCAATGTTATGATTTGGAGCGATGTTACTATATAAGATTTGGTGTTTACTTATATAATGCGATAATTAGAAGAGTAAAGAATTGAAGTTTTTTTTTATATCATTTTCATGTACACCATGATAATTATTCGTGAGTTGGGTTATAAAATGATGTTACTGAATTCTTTTATAGATGTAATCTTGAAATAGTATGGAACTCTATTGAAGACTAATTAATTGATTTTATGTAGTGTATTGATATTAATCGACATGGTTTTAATAATTGGATAATTTTCTTTTTCAAGTTATTTATGGTGATTTGAATTAATTGAATTGATTTATGTATGTGTATTAAGAGAGATCTATGAGGTTGCTTTTAAGTATATGAGTGGGGAGTATGTTAAAACGTTAGAAAATTTTGAAGTGTTTTATGTTAAATTATAGGTTAGTTTTATCCAAATTATGGGCCAAAATTTTCTTGGTAAGATGGTAATAAATTGTGCATTTGATTCATAACAAAGCTATACTAGTATTGTTTTAAGAATAATTATAGAAACTCGTTGTAAGAATCGATGTAATTCCCACATTTTTAGTTACATAAAGCTTTTATATTGGTTATAGTACGATTAATACTTGTTTTGGAGATTATCGAAGGTATTTATAAGAATTTTTAAGTTGATAATATATATTCATAGTTAAAATAATGATGCAATTTGATAGTGAGTTTTTGTATCAAATATCGATCTCTTCATGCTCAGAATGGATTTTGTCCTTTTCTATTCATTTCTTAGAATAAATTTCGTTTACCTTTCGGGAGCTCTGCCCCCGATCCCCAGCAAAGGCGCTGCCCCTTGACCCCGCTTGTTAACTGGCTAGCAAAATCATCGAATGCGTCAGCGTAGAGCAATATGTGGAAACCCATTACATGTTGAATTCAACTCATAACATTAAATTCATTATATTCATATCTTTGAACAAAAATTTAAATTCACTTAAGCCTCGATTCTGTGTCAACTAACTATTACCATGCAAGTGTGAAGTGAATGTCATACAAATGACTATTTTACCCTTGTGTTCAAATAATAGGATTTAACAAAAAATATTATCTTATGCCTACATAATCACTGCCATATTCAAGCAATGTTTACTGCCAACATTTTTCCACCATCCCAACTACACAATTCATCATATAAACATCACAATTCCATTCATAAATTTTTAGAATTTAAAACAATTTTAAAGAGTTTCCTTACCTCATTTAAAGCCAATTTCATCTTCTTCTTTCTCTTCTTTTCTTCTCATTTTTTCTTCTTCTTCTTCTTTCTTCTTTCTTTCTTCTTCTTTCTTCTTCCTTCTCTTCTTCTTTCTTCTTTAGACACCATATCTTGAGAGATCATGTTTAGAAAGGGGGCATTTCATTACATTTTGTGTCCACTGAAAATTAACTTGCTGATATTTTTACCAAACCCCTTTATGAAGAAAGATTTTACAAAATTAGGCAAGAACTTGGGATACTGAAATTTTCACATTTGCATTGCATTACATGGTTTTGAGACTATGAGTTTGTTCTGATAATGATACTATTGTCTTTTAAGTGCATTATGATTAATTTTGATGTGTTAAGATTGATTTTGCATGAAGAGCTCAATTGTAAAATTTGACATGTTTTGGTGCAAATTAATCCTTAGTAATGATGCATGGATTGAATTGTGTCCTTTAATATATTTAATCCTTATACATCATCATTTCACGCATAAGGATGGCTTTGAGATGTTCATAGATCATTTTATGGCCATTAGAACAAATCTATTCAGGCCAAAAAGGAAAAAAAAAGTGCAAAATTCTTGGTAAAATCAAAATTCTAGAATTTTAAGGGGTGAAAAAACAAATTTTAAAATTTTAAGTAATCAAAACCAAAATTTCAGAATTTAAGAGTTCAAAATCGAAATTCTAAATTTAAATGGTTCAAAACACAATTTGTCAATTCTGAGAGGTTATAATCAAATTTATAACATAAAAGGGTTAAAACAAAATTATGAAATTTTAAGGGTTAAAATCTAATTTTTTTGAATTTATTTTTATG
Source organism: Cedrela odorata (assembly GCA_035584115.1). Taxonomy (NCBI): domain Eukaryota; kingdom Viridiplantae; phylum Streptophyta; class Magnoliopsida; order Sapindales; family Meliaceae; genus Cedrela; species Cedrela odorata. The sequence continues at coordinate 2,261 of JAXCLQ010070652.1, forward strand.
TTCAAAATAAAAATTTTAAAATTTTTATTTTTCACACTTTCTCTCTCATTCCTACTTTTTAACCTTTAAGCATCTCTTCCTCTTACTCTATATTTCATCATATTTTAGCCTCTTTGACACTAATTTAGATCTTAGAAATATTTTTTCAATCTCAAAACCTTATTTGACAAAATAAAAAATTCTCACATATAATTTAATTATTTTTACAATGCACCCACATCTTATTTATTATTACATGCATTTCTAAAATTGTATTTTGGATAAATGTTTATCTTTAACAACTAACTTCATATTTTACTTTTTCTTTTCATGTTTTATTTGCTTTTGATGATGTCATAGAGGGAGAAGTATGGTATTTTGATATAAGTTTGATATTTATTAAGATATACTTTTTATACATGTTTGATATTCATAGATTGATATTCATAGAGATTGATTATATATGATTGTCAACAATAGAGTTGCAAATAAATTAAACTTGCATGGGCTTATATATTGACACTTCAAAAATGTATCAAGTGATGCATAAATGTATTGATTATAGATAATTAAAGAACTCTAATTTATTGTAATGATTAAAGATCTCATTACATAATTTATTGTAAAATTTATTAGTTTACTGATAGTATATTCTCTTTTGAAGTATTTCTATTTCTTTTAAAACCCAATTTCAAACTTAGGGGAGATTTTATTGTAACACCCCATACCCGAAAATGTTATCGGCGAGTGACGAATCCCTACCATCACCCTAAGCCTCACTATTTATATGAATGCATGTACTTTATTTCTCAATTCGAAAACAACATCAAACATAATGCATAAATCACTTAAGGCTATAAGCCCATTAATGAAATACATAAAATTTTCAATGTATTATGAAAATTTTGTACAATGAAATAAATGATGCAAACTATATACACACACACATATATATATATATGTATATTTTTGTGACGTGCTAATGTCTAAACCATGTATGACACTCAAATGCATGACGGACTCATATGTCCTAGTATTTACAATTGTACCCTTTGCTCTCTGTCTGTCTCTACTTTACTGAATTCTCTTTCATTTCTTTCTAGTTTATTGTGTAACCTGCAAAACTGAGAGGTGAAAGGGGTGAGTCATGAGAACCCAATGAGTGGATAAAAATTAAAGTAAGAAAATGTGAATGAAGAGTAAGAGTATGTAATTTAAATTTTAATATCACACATTCATTTAAAAATCTGAAATTTAAACATTTCACTAAAATTACACAAGCAGCATAAACACATTTTATTCCAAAGGGAAGCCTCACCCATTACGGTTCATCCCTTTTTAGCTCAGTCTCAGAGGGAAGCTTCACCTATATTGGTTTGACCCTCAAGACTTTATTTCAAAGGGAAGCCTCGCCTATATTAGTTCGACCCTCTATACTTTATTATAGAGGGAAGCCTTACCCATATTGGTCCGACCCTCTAGTGTTTATTATAGAGGATAGCCTTACCCACATTGGTTCATCCCTCTAGACTTTATTTCAGAAGGAATCCTCACCCATATTTGTCCGACCCTCTAAACTTTATTATAGAGGGAAGCCTCACTCATATTGATCCATACCTCTAGACTCATATAATCTATCCATGCACAGACACACTCACACTGAGTAATAGCACTAACTAAATCTCAACACATACAGTCTACAAAGTATATTTCACAAATCAATGCAATTTAACTAATCACACATCAATTCATCCACATAAACAATTCACAAACATCCAAAAATAATTCTAAATTTACTCTTACTCCCACCGTATTTATTTTCATTTCAATATAAAAGAGCCATAAACATTGGGTTTATAAATAATTTAACCATTCATTTCACTTTTCATAACATGTACTTTTCAAATATTTGTCCAAACTATATTCCAGAAAATATTTCATAAAATACTCATTTCAATAGATTTTTCTAAAATATTCATAAACTAAACATTTTGTATAAATAACATTTTGAAAATAAGATATTCACTCACCTATTGCGATCTAATCTACCCGATTTAAGGCGTTGGTGTCGGATGCTCGACTTGTCGATCTACAATAAATAAGTCTTCGTTGAGATTTAATACAATATATCTATATAATAAATAAACAAATGAATTGTACCTAAACTTGCCACATAAATAAAACATTAATATGATCTAAATATCTACTAAATAAAATCTAAATTTATTTTGGGGACACTTTATTACACAGGGCACATTTTATGCTTGCGATAAACTTGCACTGTGCCAAATCGGTAATCTATCTCAACCTCACTTTTTGATAACATATTCTATTATAAGTCTAATTTTTGTGACTTTTTACATATTCAAATTCCGAAATCATATGTTTAACTTGTAAGCAATTTTCAACACTCGAATAAAAAACAGAACATGTTACATGTGGTCATAGGGTAGCCAACTTCCAGATTTTTTTGCAACCTCGTTTTTTTTCCAAAACAAGTTGATTTTCAGATATATTATGCTCCTATATGTCTAGTTTTTCTAAAATTTTATAGCTCGTTACTCTAAAATCTGAAACCCACTAAATTCTTATTTTTCCAAGCATTGCTCGGGGTTTTCAACAACCTGTAAAATCTGCCTATACACAATTTCGAACTATGTTTTTAACCCCTTCCAGCCACTAAACTCATGACCTATCACACCGAATTCCTTCATTTTTCAGACCTCGAAACGCCTATATGGGAGCGTACGACGACTACCCACTTTTCGCATGGTTACACTTCCATTTTCCTAACACCGCGCATAATAACTACCTACCCTTCACCACTATTTTCATACTAAACTTGCTACCTTGTGTTTACACACCACCCAGCCACACAATTACATGTAATCACACTTAAATTCTCACTTTTCCAACACCTAATCACCACATTAACTCCACCATATCATTCTCTACCAAAAGTTTTTCCAATGCCAACCATTTCACACATAATGCATATTAACACCACTCCTTCTTCACCAAGTTCATTCATTATTCAACATCAAAATTACACACACACACACGCACACACACAAACATATATATATATATATATTTATTCCATTTCATGACTTTTACATATCGCAAACAACCACAATTTCACTTTTAACATCAATTCAACATAAACAAATACAAAACAATAAATCCAAATTGTCAAACCATAAACACATCTCATACACTTACCTCAAAAACCATTTTCTTTCTTTTATGCCTTAAATTTCCTTCTTCTCAGCCACCTTCACTTCCTTCTTCCTTCTCTTTTCTCCTTGTCTCTCTCTCGGCCAAGATTTGTCTTCCCCCTCACTTGTTCGGCACCTATCCCTTTCTCTCCTTTGTCATGCATGATTTTTGCTATTATTTTTCTCTTCCCTTGGTTTCATGTTTTTGGCCTCTTTCTTTGTCTCAATTTTGTTTCTTTTCTTAACTTTAATTGGTCTAAATAAATGTAGAAAAGTCTAGAAAATTAAATGGATAAACATAACACATTTGGGCCAATAAAACACACATTTGTCTTTCTTTCCTTTGGCTTCCACGTTTCCCACTCATTTATTGTCGTAATTCTTTTAAACCATGTAGTAAATTCTAGATTAATGAAGATTAAAACCTAAAAATTGGACTTGGGCTTTTATTTTTGAAATTTAGGCCTTAAATTTATTTAATTTGTATTTGGGTTTGCATAACCATATTAGCTTAACTTAGAAATATCTTGGGCTTGACTTAGTAATCCACTTCATTGATCCATAATATAATACTATAAATATATTAATGGTGGCCCCACATTTTTCCTATTTGCACTTTTTTCCTAACTTACAAAATTTCGCTAAACAACCCCTTCTATTTTAAAATCTTTTCAATATAGTCCTTATGTTATTTGTACTTATCATGAAATAAAAGAGAAATAAAATCACGTACTATATATATATATATATATTATGCTAAAATTTCATTTTTACTATACATGTCTAACTTAGACAAATTCCATCAAAACCTAACACGTCTAAAATTTTGTCCCTAATTCCGAAATCAAATACAATTAAGTTATGTCTAAATTTTGTGAGTTCTATATTTATTTTTAAAGTATTCATTTCTCTTAAATTCCATAAGTTTTTATCCAAATACATGAAATGTGTATCATTATAAAAAAAAAAAAATTTAAAAGAGATTGTTAACCTAAAGATCATATAAACCTAAATTGTTATGATAATAAACTAAATTTTCATAATACTACGAGATTATGTTTTATTCTCACTAGTTATTCAAGATTCAATATTCAAGTTATACAATGTGAGAACAAGTTCAAGGATTAAAGAGGACAAATTCATCAAGTTGAAGATTCAAGCTGAATACATTATCTTAGATAATCTTTATAGTTTATCATTTTTGTAAAGCTAATTTATCTTGATTTTCTTATGATTGTTAGGCAAATATGAACTTAAATCTTTTTAATCTAGATTTAACCAAAACATTCTTTTAAACTATTTGATTTTTGATACTTGGTTAAAAATAAATATTTTAAGTATTCTAGAAAATGTCACTCCCCGAAATAGGGATTAGTGACTTCTAAGTATAAAAGTCAAACTTTTAAATGAAATATGTTTAAATAGTAATAAATTTTAAACATGCCCTGAGGTCTTTCAAATCATATGAAAACATAAAATCCATTAAAAGTGTCACAGATAAATGAGAACACCTGTTATGTTTTAAATAAGTAATTCAAAACAAATAGTCTAAATGAAATTTGCATCATCTCATAGTTAGTAGTCTGATAATTAAAAATACAAGTCAACTAACTCTAGAAAATATACCAAATATTGAGTTGTTAAAAAGCTCACTTGAGGTATCTCAAAGCCCTCGAAAGCTAAACCTCACTCCTCACTTTCCAAATTACCTACAAATTTACCTGGTGGGAAAAAGGAAGAGGTGGGCAAAACACGATACTTAATAGGGATATATGATTACTCACTTAAGTTGGTCTCACAAAAACCCTATATAGTTAGTATAAAATGTATTATGCCCATTATTATTAAAATCATTGATGATGCTAACTTTTAAAATTTTTACAGTTTATACATAATATATATAATACATAATCAAAATAAGCATCATCGATTTAATTTAGGCATTTAAATTAATCATATGATTATACATCAACAATAGCCACAATGAACCCACCTAACAATAAATAAATTACCACAATAAGGCCGCACAATAACATACCCTACGCAGTTCCAAGGATTCACACCCATGGACACACCAACATTATCCCCTTTAATCAATCACAAATAACAAGCAATGTTTTCATATTCATTTGCATATTCATATCATTATTAAATAAAATTTGGGCAACATAACAAAACACATAATAGGCACGACATAACTACAAGACTTGACACACAAGCACTTAATTATAAAATAATTTCACATTTATAACATAACAATAATCATGCATGCATGCATGCATACATACATATATATATATATATATATATATATGTGTAAAATCAAAAATTAACACACAACCAAACTAAGTAATTGAATCCTAACTTTTCAAGTTCGAAATGTTATTTGGTCAATTTGAGCCGCACTTTGATTCCTCTCATCAAAACGAGTCTAACAAATGTCTACAAAGGTCAAAACGATGTTTGAAACACCAAAAATAGAGATTTGATTGAAAGTTGATTGTTGACCGGTCAACAGTGGTCAGTTGCTATGGCAATAGAAAATTCGATGATTCATTGAATGGATCCTAGCGAGCTTTATAGATCTCAATGTCCTATGTCTAACATTTATATATGTTTCTCTATCCGACATGCCTTTTGTCAGAAATCAAGATGGAATAAATCCAACGATGATTATTTATTAATATATTATATTATTTATTGTAGGTTCATGATGAAAAAGAATTTTAAAAACTAAATAAAAATAAAAATAAAATTTTATTTATTTATTAAGTTAATATATTATTTATTACCTACTTTTTAAAATATACATAATAAAAAATAAGTGATGAAATTAAATTTATTTATAATAAAATTTTAAATGAACAATGTTAATATATTAGTTATTGCAGACCTGCTCTCGATGAATTTTTTAAAAAAAAGTAAATAAAAATAAAAATAAAAATATTGAATTAATTATTTATTATGTTAATATATTATTTATTACCTAATTTTTAAAATATACATAATAAATAATAAGTGATGAAATTAAATTTATTTATAATAATATTTACATAAAATTGCAAATAAAAAATTAAAATAAAGAAATAAATTTTTTGAGCATCAATTTTTAATTTTTTAATTTTTTAATTTTTTAATTTATAATTTTAGGTAAATTTTATTATAAATAAATTTAATTAATTAATTAATTTATTATTATGTATATTTAAAAAAGTAAGTAATAAATAATATTTTATATTTAAAATAAATAAATAAAATAATTGTTAACAAATAATATATTAATATTATATAATAAATAAATAAAATAGTATGACATCATCAAGTTCAAACCCAAATAATCTTTCGAAAAAATTTTTAAAATAACCTTATTTTACTTTCACTTTATATTTATAACCAACTCAAAATTATTTTTATTAAACGAACTAATTTTACAAAATTTGAACAATTTTATTCTTATAACTACCTAACCTAAAAACGACTAAAAAAACTAAAAAATGAATAATAATAAATTTAATAAACTAAGTGTGCCTGTGCTACAATGATATTTTTTGTCTTTTAGTTTTTAAATTTCTTTATTTTTTTAATTTATATAATAAATAATAAGTAATTAAATTAAATTTATTTATAATAAAATTTACATAAAATTGTAAATTTAAAAAATACAAAATACAAAATTAATTTAGTGCTATACATTTTTTAGAACCCTTAATAGTTGTTAGTTTATATGGGTAAAATTATCCAAATGTATAAAATTGATCCATTAGGTGGCAATATAAGGTTATTTTGGTAATTTTCTCAGTTTCTTCTACTTATGCATTGTATAAGAGCATCATGTATTTACTTGTCTAGGGCCACCTAGTAAGCTCATAGCCGCAAATAAGATATGGATTATGTCTCCTCTTGCCACACCTGTAATGTCTTAAAACCCTCTTTAAAGATGGCTCAGTGCCTCAGAAGGGCCTTGTCCATCAGCACTCTGAGGGCATTGCTGTGTACTCCTCCGCCCTTGGATAGATAGAAATGTGCCGCTTGCATGAATAATTTAAGCTTATTTGTATTGTCTCGATATGTAGTGACGCTTATTTATTCATTGCTTATATGCCATTGATGACTTGTATGCTTGTGTATATCTTATAAATAAAACCTCGAATTGTGTTGCATTATGATACTTGCTTATTTTCTGCTCTTGGCTTTATTTTGTAGATAACTAACCCACTTGAGTTTGCTACATATTAACATGTTTAGGCTGACTTACTAGCTTGATTGTACTAGTAAGTGTTGCACGGGCTTAAATCTCAGCTAAGAGAAAAGTCAGCCGATGACAGTTGGTATCAGAGCTTAAGGCTGTGGTGATAATGTCTACAAAAACTAACTCCTCAAGAACAACTTGATTGAATGCTCTCAAAAGAAAATGGGCTAGTTAGAGGAGCATTAACGAGCCTTAGAGGTGGCACAGTAGAGAAGGAGCTCATTTGATACTGAAGACTTGAGACAAACTCTGACGCTACTAGAGCCCTTGAATTCTTGGGAGAGCATACGAGAAATGAAAGTCGTTGGCTCTAACACTGAGTCGTCTAATAGAGGACATCTCGAAGAGTTAGAAACACAATTTGTAAATACGCAAGCAATGATATTTGAGACTATGGAAGAGTACCACGATGTGGTGAGCGTGTTGTGGGAACGACTTGAGGAAGTGGTCACAAGGACAAACCTCACTGTTCGTATCCTTGCAACTTATTCGAGAGCCGCTCTAAGCTCATAGTACATTCGGTTGTAGGTGCCAAAACTAAATGCTATGGAGGGACCCGAGATGTCGAAGTGCTCGAAAATATTTGTTTGACATTGAACAATACTTTTGGAATGTAAGCCAGATTCCGAAGACACTAAGGTGAACCTGGCATCCATGTACTTGTTCGAAAATGGCAAGTTGTGGTGGAGGACTTAAAATGAAAGCTAAAAACTTCCTCCCCGAAAAGGTTGCATGCCTTGCTCGAAAGCAGTTAGGTAAATTGAATCAAAAACTAGGACAGTTGTGAGTATATAAAGAAATTCTCGAATTTGATGTTAAATATCTAAGATGTGATCGAGCAAGACTGATTGTTTTGCTTAATAGAAAGCCTTCAACCTTGAGCACGAAATGAGTTAAAATGACAAAGGGGTGCGAGATTTTCCATTCGCACAAATAGTCATTGAATGGTTGTTGGATTACTCATGTGTTGACTCTCAACCAAAAGGTCGTTACCCATTTCAAGAAGAAAAGAGAATGGGAACGAAAAGCCTAGAGATTGAGGCTCTAATAAATGTGAGAGAACGACCTAGTGAGTAGCACTGAACTTCCAAAGAAAGTCACCATCGATAATGGTGTGGGGAAGCCGAGAAGAAAAGTTCTCATGTTAGTGATACAATGGCCGCATAGTGCCATTGAATGCCTCGAGATGGCAAGACTAAGTGCGATAACAGTTAAAGATGAACTGCAAGAAGCACTTAAAAAATAATCAAGAGACAGAAGAGACGGACCACATGGTGGCACCGTGGATGTTGAATGCTCTGAAGGAGTTATCCAAAAAGACAAAAAGGTCGCAAGAAAATGACCTTTTGTAGAGTCGATAATCACACTCACCTACGGATGCTCTTAGAAGGGAGATTTCAGGTTCGAGTAGTTGGGGAGATAAACTCCGTGGAAATGTGCCAGCTTTGGGCTAGACCTGCAAAGTGACAACCCTAAGGGACCTTAGAGGAGGGCCAGAGGGACAAATTTTTGGTCCAATGGTCATGAGGCATCTTAGATTGCAACGGTTGTGACTCGGTAGCCGGGGCAGGCCTATGCGGTAGTTGGTTGTGACCGCGCCTAAGATTAAGACTGTTGGTTGTAACGGCTGTGACTCAGTAGATGGGGAGGGCCTACGCGATAGTGGGTTATGATCGCGCCTAGGACCGAGGCCGTTGGGTAGTAATGGTTGTGATTCGATAAGCTAGAGCGGGCCTGTGTGTTCATGGGTTATAATTGTGCCTAGGGCCGAGGCCATTTCATAAGAAAGTATTATGGTGGACATAGAGGCCACTCATAGTTTCATTTTGCTTCAAGAGTGAAGCGTCTTGGGTTAAAGCTCGATGAAGATATTGGCCGCATGAAGGCGGTCGACTCTGAAAGCCTTACCTAAGAGCGAGTTGGCAAAGCAAGTGCTGATGAAGATCGGCACTTGGGAAGGTCAAGTAAACCTTGTTGTTTTGCTGGTGGATGATTTTGCTACCATCACAGGAAAGGACTCAACCCTATTCAATCTATCGGTAGCTTGTTGATCAAGGGAGAAAGGCTCACAATGATGCTGGCCAAAAATGAAGTAACCGACAGAGGCAAAGTTCTTATCCGTGCTTTAATCCGAGAAGGGGATTAAAGAGACGAGAGCCTTCTTTTATCACAATTTCAGTCTCAGAGGAGAAGATGAAAGAAGAGCTGACCCCGTCAGAGATTACGGATGTCTTGTTGAAGTTTGCTGAGGTGATGTTGGAACAACTACCTAAGACATGGCCAAAAGAGAACAACTGACTACCAGAATGAGCCAGTGCCCAGGGCAAATCCATGTTTGCATGCCCTTTACAAAAGAACTATATCAGAACCAGCTGAACTTCGGAAGTGAGTAGATGAATTATCGGAGGCCAACTTCATTAGGTCAACAAAAACACTATTTAGATCTCTAATGTTGTTCCGAAAGATGCAAGATGGGAGCAGACAAGATACTTCACAAAGCTAGAGTTGTGGTTGGATTACCATCAGGTGAAGATTGCTGAAGAGGGGGAATGAACCAAGAACCACATACGTCACCTGTTTAGAATGGTCTATCATGATGGTTTCGTGGTCCACAGTGCAACCTTGGAAAACGCGGGCAAGTGTAAAAGATTTACAATCCTTCTTTGGATTGGCTAAATATTATCAGCGGATCATACATGGCTACTGAAAGAAAGTTGCACCTTTAACCGAGAAGTTGAAGAAAGGTGTAATGGAAAAATGGTCTGAACAGTATAAAGGAGTCTTCGACAACTTGAAGGAAGCCCTGGTGAGAAATTCGTTTCTTAGTTTGCTAGATATAAGCATGACATTTGAAGTGCAAACCGATGCATCTGACTTTGTATTAGGAGGGAGTTTGATCGTAAGAAAACTACCTCATAGCTTATGAGAGTCGAAAGTTGTCAAAAATAGAGCAAAGGTACGCTAATCAAGAGAGAGAACTTCTAGTTATTCTACATTGTTTATAGACTAATTGGAAGACATAGAGATTCAATGGGTACTAGAAGAGTATTTGCGTCATTTGATCAATGCCAATCAGAGAAAGTAGGCGCAATTACTTGAGACAGTCTTACTTTAGTGTGAGGAAGAACTCAACAACCTAAAGTCACGTTGAGGCAGTAACAAGAAATGAACCAATTCTACCCCACACAGTCATAAAATATAGAAGAAAGGTTCCTTGGACATAATTGGGAGAAAGATACCATTAGTAGGAAGAAGTGGGCAGACGAGAATAGAGGATCATTCGAGTCCAAGCCTGAAGACTTGGTGCAACCGAAGCGGATGCCGGAACAGATTCAATGAAGGCCAAGATAAAAGACTAGTGAAGAAGTATGAAAGTCTAGTTCTAGTCATTGCTAGAGTAAAGAAGGCTACATTCAAGGTCGGGATGCCAGCCTAAATGAAGATGCGCCTGGTCTTCCATGTTAGCAAGTTGAAGTCATACCTCGCTGACACGAAAGATTCCACGTGCAATCAATCAGCAAGAGAGGAGATTAAGGAGTAGCTGTAGAAGAAGACTACCAAAGAAGTAGAGGAGATTCTAGCAAATAGTTAAATAACCAAGTAGAGTCGACACCATGAAGAGTTCCTCGTGAAGTAGAAGATCCTCAGTGAATAAGAGATCAGTTGAGAGGGAGCCGAAGAATTGGAGCATTTCAACCGAAGATTGAAGACTTCAAGTGTCACACCTGTTTCTTACTAACTGCAAATACATTACCATGTATACTACATACAATGTTATTCTTTTATTTACGCAAAACTTAAACATTTCTAGTCCACAAAAATTTTTCTTTTTATATACATACAAGTATACATATAACACAACTCTTTTTAATACAAATAGATTCTCAAGTACTATCCTACAAGTCTATACACACTACTTAGCTAACTTTCAAATTACAAATATCAAAATAAAACTACGAATACGCCTACATCCTCACTTGCGTACTCGATCATCCTTATGTGCTAATATTTGAAAAATGAATTTTTCAATAAAAGGTGAGATACATATCTCAGTAAGCAAATCAAGCCAATGCTATATGTCAATGTAGAGTAAAATATGAAGACTTAAATAATAAATACGTTTCAAATAAGTTCATTCAAAATTCAAACATAATCATGGCGGCTTAGTCAATTAGTGTCACCTGCACCCACGGTGTAACACTTGTGATTTCTTTTGTAAATGTATAAGTTTATTTTCATAAGTTTGGAATATGTAGTAGACATGAAGGGT
>JAXCLQ010070653.1:0-13972 GCA_035584115.1 Cedrela odorata
TAATAAAATAGAATTTCTCATGAATACAACTCGAGGACAACCTAATTTTTCCTCTGTCTTCTACATTTTTATCTTGATGAGGATGACTTCTTGTGCTTTCAAAGTATAATCCAAGGACGAATCATATCGTCCTCAAACTAAAGACCCTTATGCCCAAAGATAATTTGCTTTGACACATTCTCATTCTAAAGATGATCTTTTGATGAGGAGAAACCAGCTGTGCCAATGTAGACTATTTCTGCTAACATAGAATTGATTTTGTTGATGGAAAATACCATGACCCAATTGGAGTCTTCAAGTTCTCATTATTAGCGAGGTTCGAGTTGGTGCTAAATATTTAAAAAGTTATTTTTTCCCCCTTTCTTATGTCCATAGTTTTTTCTTTATCTTTGCCTTGTTTATTTCTGTAGTATTATGGTTCAGGTGTGTCCTCTGTGCTTTTCCTCATTTTGATCTCTAATACACATCATAATTAACACGTCCTCGTGTCCATCCTCGACTCTTTTTTCATCAGAAGTTAGAAAGTAGTGTCGTTTCAGATATAATTGGTTCAAATTTTGAAGAGGCATGAAAAAAGTAGTAACACATTTATATCCTTGTCAACTTGTCTCAATTAGAGTATTTTCGGCAAGCACGACGTCATGAAATCTAATAAATGCAGTACATGTTACATCCTCTTGACTTTTAAAAATAAGATTTCTCTCTCCTCTCCTCACATTTTGAGTTTTGCTTCAACTCTAGAGAGAGAAACACTACCTTTTTAAAGAGAGAAAATATGATTTCAACTTGTTTTGCTGTTATTTTTTCGATTTTGATATGTCATTTCATCATTTATTTTCCATTTTTATCATTCTTTCTTCTATTCAGGTTGGCATCTCCAAATTGTTTTTAGGTATTTTTGACATTTTTTTCTCATTTCCTTATGTTTTCTAGTTTTCTGGGTTTTCTTTACATGTGTGTTTTGTTGTTTCTACATTTTCTAGGTTTTATATTTGTGTTGTGGTTAATTTTTATGTCGTGATAAAATTTGAATGGTATCTATTTGTTTGTAGTTTCAATGCCTGGTCTCATGTCTCCTACAACCTTTTAAAAATATATTGTTTGGGAAACAGTCTGAGACATTAATAAAGCCCAATGGGCTTTGGGCTGACGGAAGGATAATAAAAAAACCCAAGTTGAAGTCCAACAAATGATGGAGAGAATCCAAGCTTAGCTTGAGCCAAGGGGTTTTGATCGTATAATGGCAAAGACCTCAAGTATGGCAAAGGCCAAGACCTTCCAAGCTCAATAAAAGGTGTCGAGCCTAGACATTCGACTATGAGGATCTTGGGTACAACATGATGAAGGTCGCAGCCATATGATTAAATCCTATTCCATTTCAAGTAATTAAAAAGGTCTTTGGCAAAGACTTTCGAGATCTTTCAACAATTATGTATCGACGAAGAATTCAGTTTCTTTTCAGATTTTTTCATAATAAGGATCTATGACCTGGTAGATGTACTATGCAAGTATGGCTCATTTTATAATAAGGATTTATAAGTTGGTAGATATATTCTGCAAGAAAGGCCCAAGATCTTATAATTTTCAGAATACCGATGTTTATAAAATTAAGTTTCCGTGATCTCCAAAATCTAAATATGTATGAGATTATAAATTTTTAGATTCTACAAGAATCTCAATAAGTTTAAGAGACTTAGTAAGAAGTGAGATATATTAAGGTAACTAAAGGCAGCTAGGCATGCACTTACAGATGGACCTAACTCTGCATAAGTTAATACTGCCATTATCTTTTTTCTCTCTTTAACTCTAAAAAGTAAGACCATAATTGAAGTATCGGATGATTTTCGCTGGACCATCGGCTTTACCCCTTTAGATCTTGCTGTGATTTCAAGAGGAATTACATCTAAGTGGATGAAGAAGATTATCGCTGGTGCATAGAGTCTTTAAGAAGGATTTTTGCTGCATCAACATTTAGCATTATCTATGGAAAATTGAACAAAAAGCAAAAATAACAAAAATCAAAAGAAAAGTCATGGCAACAATGAGAACTTATGCAAACAAAAATCGAATGACGGCAAGAAGGAATATTGAAGAAAATTCCCTCAAGGCAACAACGACAGCTAACTAGGATGATGATAATCAATAATCACCCTTTGAAGGCGTAAATTGCGACTCGGAAGTTTCATCCCTATATCAAAATCCCTCTAACCTAGGAGACGTAGAAATTGACTGATGGGTTCACAACAAAAGACAACATGCAAAAAATGATCGACAAATTCATATATTGGTGGAAGAAGTTGCGGAGATGAAAAAAATGCTTTAAGATAGTTCTCTCGAGCTAATGATGCCTCCATCATCGGAGGTAATGGAAAGTAGCATTCTGAACATCTTACATACAAAGGATTGCGAATCAAATCCTCGATAAAATACCACCAAAAAGAGGTAAACCACCATGAAAAAAAAAAAGAGAAAGGTCTTCGACTATCCTCTAGGAAAACTCAAAAACAATGATGCTACTTTTAGGTTTATTGATGAACCTAGCCTTAAATCCTAGTACTCCTTAAAAGACTTAGCAACAATCCGCAAGTAGAAGCCAGAGAGCAGTTCGAGCCTAGAAGACATGAGGACATTCCTTAATCGAACACTTCAAAAGGAAAAAGAAGGCTCTAAATAAAGCCTATTTTGGAGAAGGGAACGTCACAAAAAGATTGATAACCTAAAAACTTATGACAGGAGGTTGGTTGAGGAGTTGGAGGAACAAAAGAGATGAAACCGAAGGAGGAACAATGAACCAGTATCTCGTTCGGAGTTGTATCCACAATCCCTTTTCTCTCGGAGAATTCTAGGCCTTGTTCTTCCCAAAAAATTCAAGATGTCTCAAATAATTTCGTTCAAGGGAAAAAATGATCTATCCTTATATATGAATTTCTTTAGGGAGATGATGTTAATAAAAGGACTGAGCAAATCCCAAATGTGTTGCTTATTCTCATTAACATTAGAAGGGCAAGCAAGGAAATGGTTCACAAGTCTAACCCCTAACAGCATCCATAACTTCGACCAATTGTAGAAGGTGTTCATCAATGAATTCAGAGAGGCATTTGTTAACCTTAAAACCCTGAGTTTATTGCTACTAATAAAAAATGAGAAGGAGAAAACCTTAAAAACTTCGTCAAAATGTATCATGATGAAGTGATGGAGTTGGGAGTTTATCATCAATCCCTGGATTTCGAAAGTCTCAAAAGAGGTTTGCGAGTATACTAAAGATGGTACATAATACGAAAACCATCCATCACTACCTATGAAGCGACTTAGAGGAAATTGTTGGATAAAATTGAAATTAAGCACTAGGTCGCCCCATAAAAGTAAAACTAAATGGAAATGCAAAAAATAAGTTTTGTGAGTTTCACCAAGGTACCGAATACCTTACAAATTAGTGGTTTGACCTCAAGAGCCAAATCGAGGTCTTCGTCAAAAATAATTATCTGGCCGATTTTATGGAAAATAATGGTGAAGGGCTCAGCACTCGAGATTGAAGGTCGGACATAAGAAGACGTATAAACATCAGGTAATGATGATCTCTGGCAGAACTACATGAGCGGGTAACTTAAAAATGGTGAGAAAAAACTATTCGAAGTATTCCTTACCTACTCCTGCTTCGGATGCTCACGTCATGAACGTAAAAGTTGAGAAGAAGAAAAAGGTCGTCTTGGTCCCAATTATGTTCAAGGACGAAAACGAGGTAGAGGTACACTACCCATATAATGACACTCTGGTCATAACCTTAGCAGTGAGAATAGCTCAGGTCAGCTGAATATTACTAGACATGGAAAGTTCGGTTGACATCATCTTTAAGAAAACCTTAAATTTCTTGAAAACTGAAATCCTAAGACTGAAACCAGTCGAAATAGCTCTTTATGGTTTCATCGAATCATGCATCTACCCATTGGGCATAGTACAATTGCCTATCACCATTGGAGAAAAACCCTATAAAAAAACCACAATGGTTAAGTTTCAGGTAGTAGATCTCAAGATGCCTTAACTATAATTCTCGAAAGACCTTTCTTCAGTACGCACAAGAGCAGAACGGTTTCTGAATGACTACATTTTACTTCCATCCTATGGCAATACTATACATTCACCTCAAATAAGACTTGAGCCAAATTATGAGAGTGAAGTGGCTCTCTAGTGATTATATCATATCTCCACCCTAAGGTAATACTATCCATACCTCGAATAAGCCCTGAGTGCAGCTTCAGGACATATAAGGATAAAATGGTTTTCAGGAAACTACATTCAATTTTTATCTCGAGGTGATAATATCCAAAACCCAAATAAATCATAAGGATAATATCAAAACGTAAAAGGGTCAAATGGTTCCCAAATAACTACGATGAATAAATTCAAGTCAGGTTAATAATATCCAAGACCCATTAAAGCCTTGAGCTTAGGGTGCATAAGTGGTTAGTATAGTTCCTGCTTAAAGATGTCTTCTCCAAAGAGAGAAAGTCTGAAGACTGATTTGTAATGGCACAAGTTATACATTCTCAACCTAGCTCATCTCATGTTAGGCTTTTCAGAACATTCATTAACATTGGCTAAGTTTTATAAGTTATGCAAAAAAACATCAACCATGAAAAATAAATGGAAAGTAAAGTAACAAAGAGATCCAAACAAGTTAAAAGCACAAAATTATAAATTCATCACACCAAGTTCATTACATTTTTTTTTATAAAAAAAATAAGAAACAAAAAGAAAGTTAAGAGTTTAGTTGTTTTGGTTGGCTGAAGTGTTGGGCGGATCAGAAAAAGTGTTAGCTTGGTCACCAAAAGGAGCAAAAGAAGTGATATTGAAGCTGTCATAGGGAGAGGCGCCCTCAGAATGAATGTTATCTGAGGAGTTTTCACCAGGGGGTGGAGGGACATGTCTTAAGGCCTCATACAACCACATCAAATTCAAGTATGGATACTGACCTTAGAACATCTCGCAGGTCAGGTCAATTCCTAGCACCTCTTCTCGAAGCCTCAGCGAAGCCTATGACACTCTGCCCTAGACTTATTCAGGTCAAGCTTGAGGTAAGTTATCTTTCTACTGGACTCTGCCTGGGAAGATTCAGCAGTGGCTACTCTGACCCGTAGCTTCTCCATCTCTCGAGCCTATTTCTCATTCTCAACCTTAAACTAAGTTCGCTTTATGACAAAGTTCCTCTTTACCTCTTTAGTCTTATGCCCCAACCAAGCAGTGTCTGTTGCTACTAGACCTGAGGAAATAGTATCAATGGCACCTCGGTGTACAACGATGGCATATTACAATTGAGCAAATCATTTCAAACAACAAAGTGTTAAAAAAGACAAAGAATATCTTTTTTCTGAGAAAGTGAAGCAAGTGTCAACTTACCTGGCTTAGCCACCTCAGTAAGTAGTCCAGAATTCCAGAAGGCGTAGTAGCTGAAAGGGCCATTAAGTACTTAAACGGAATGCACATTGCTTGATGGTTGATGCAGGTGAGGAAGTGGGTGAAGAACTCCTTTTGTTATCAGAGAGGTTATCAAGGACAAGTTGGGGGAAGGCAGAGTTTTCGCTAGCACCTTGACCTAACTTCCCCTTTTTCAGCCTTAACCTATCATCCTTATCCACCACTATAACCTTCCTCTTGCATTTTCCCTTATCTACCTTGGGGGCAAGGGAAGGTAGTAGGTCACCTTGGATCTCAACTCCTCTTATAGGAGTTGAAGCTGTAATGTAACTAGACGTCCCAACCATGCCTCTAGGGGAAAAACGCCTAGCCTCAGTCTTAAGGGCTTGGAAAGCTTTCTCAACTTTGTGGCCCTTTGCCAACTTCATCAGTGTGCCTAGAGGATTCTGTTCTGGCTTTATTGAGGTCTTCTTACTTGTAACAAAAAAGGTGATACCAAGGTCAACTACTATAATGTAGCACAAAAGAAAAAGAAAAAAATACTACTTACCAGCTTGGGCTTTTTCTGAAGCCAAATGGCATTTGAAGACACAAAAATTTACAAGACCTAATGAGATCAAGTCAGTATTAGAAAGGAAAGACTTTTGGCTAAATGTCAAAGATTTGGCCATCTTAAGCCTTTCCAAGTTTCGAGTAGGGAGCTTTGGTGAATCACTATAGGTGATTGTATCTCTCAACAATCTAAGCACCTGGGTGTTATTGTTGAAATTCCATTCACCACCGACAAAAAACCATTTATTCTTCCAATCCTTGTTACATGATGGATTACCCATTATAGGATTGAATTTTCTAAGTCGAATTTGAATTAGTACCACCCATGGTTCTTTATTGGGTTCCTTTTTAATAGGTACATATATTTAATTTTTTGATCATAAGAGCAGAATCCGAGATTTGACTCCACAAAATGAACAGACTAGACAGGATTCTCCAACTGTTGAGGTTCAGCTAGTAAATGGCAATGCTAAAGGACTCAAAAATCCTAGTAAAGTAGCCCTGACGTAAGAGTATGACTCTAAGGTGAAACGGTTCTTTGCTAAAGGAGATTTCACTGTCAGGTAGGCAACTAGGAAGTTTGTTTGCCTTAGGAGTTCTACGATAAATGCCCTTATGATGTTGTAACAATAGGCAAGGTTTCCAAATCTGATTCCATCATGGTAGAAGGGAGCATGTTTGCCACCAAAGGTGTTGTATGCTCTTTTATCTTAGGGATAGGATGTGGAGCAGAGACAATGGCCAGTTCTCCCACAGAGCTATTTTCCTGAAAGCAGTCTTGTTATCACTTGAAAGAAAAACTATTTTTTTTTCATAAAAGGGAAAAACAAACTATCAAGAACTACCCAAGGTTATCAACAACTCATGGAATTTTACCTACAGCCTAAAACACTATAAAGTTATCCAATGTTTGTCTCAAACAAAAGAAATCCAAAAGTTGATAAAAAGAAAAAGTTTGAAGAATACGAAGAATTACTAGTTTTGTTTGAAATGAAAAAGTAACTCGAACAAAGAACAATTGCCTAAGATTCACGAAAAATCTTGTTCTTGGAGAGGCTGTCTACAACGAGAAGAGGGTTACAATCCAAAATGAGAGCCATCTTGATGTGGTTAGAGGAGAGTTATAATTTAGAACAACAATAGTAAGGGAGCAGTGAGAAGAGAGTCATAGTCCAAAATGAAATTGGCTTTGACCAAGCGAGTTGAAGCTTGCAATCCATAATAGAGACTAAACTAAAATCAAAATGTCAGACTTAAATGTTTTGTTCTTAGTCGATTATTGTCGTTTTTAGAGACAATAGCAATAAAGTGATTAAAATAGTTTATTTTTCTAGTTTCTTTTGCTGTAATAGAAAGTCTAAGGAAAGTTTGGATGCAAAGAAAATGCAAATGAGAATATTGAAAAGAATGGAAAATGGGTATTTAGGAAAATGAGGAACCATAACCGTTGATACAATAGGTAGATGAAAGGATGAGATAAAACCATGATGGATAGAAGATTTAAAGATAATCATTGGAATACAAAAAGGAGGCGGCAATGATAAGGGCAAAGAAGATCTTTTAGGACCTAAAACAATGTTGCCTAATAAGCCAAATAAAGGAGGACACGTGGATAGAGGCTTATGAATTCGAGTAAGCATTTAAAGTGTACATGTGGGCAAGTCTTTTTAAATCACAAAGTTTAGTTTATTTTCAAACAATTACTTTTTAACTAAAAACTAGGGGGCTTGATGTTTGAGAAATAGTCTGAGACATGAATTAAGCCCAATGGGCTTTGATCCGGCGAAAGGGCAATACGAAACTCAAGTTGAAGTCCAACAAATGATAGAAAGGATCCAAGCTTAGCTCAAGTCTAAAGGGTCCTGACCGTATAATGGCAAGGACCTTGGGTACGGCAAGAGCTAAAACCTCTTAAGCTCAATAAAGAGTCTCATGCTTGGACATGAATTCTAAGACCTCTTTCGACTATGAGGATCTAGGGTACAACATGGTAAAGATCTCATGCATATGATTAAATTCGAGACCATTTCAAGTAAATAAAAAAGTCTCGGGCAAAAGCTTTCGAGACCTCTCAATGATTACCTATTGATGAAGAATTAAGTTTCTTTCTAGATTTTTCCATAATAAGGATCCATATCCTTATAAATGTACTTTATAAGTAGGGTTCATTCCATAACAATGATCCATAGCCTAGTAGATGTATTTTATAAGAAGGGTTTAAGATCTCGCAATTTTTAGAATACTGATGCTTATAAAGTTAAGTTTCTATAATTCCTAGAATCTAAATAAGTCTAGGATTATAATTTTCAAATTCTACAAGAATTTCAATAAGTTTAGGAGACTTAGTAAGAAGTGAGATATAAAAAGGTAGCCAAAGGCAACCAGGTATACACCTGCATATGAACCTATCTCTGCATAAGTTGATGCTGCCATTGTCTTTTTTCTCTTTAACTCTAAAACGTAAAACTGTAACTTAAGTATTGGAGGGTTTTCGCCGGACCACAGGCTTTACACCTTTAGATCTTGCTGTGATTTCATGAGGAATTACATCTAAGTGGACGAAGAAGATTATCGTTGGTGTACATAGTCCCCGAGAAGGATTTTGGCTCCATCATCATATATTATTTTGGCTTAGGAAAGAAAAACTAATTTTGTTTATCTTTAGCTCGGTTGGTCAATTTTTCTTCATTAGATGTTTAGTGCAGGGTCAGATTCCTAAAATATTTCTAATTAATCATCTGTTCCTCATATATCTGATCAGAACATGACATCTTCCAGCTCGACCTCGGATGAGAGATGAGGTTAGATATCCTCCAAGGAGATAAAAGCCAGGGCCCTTGTTAAAAAACCTTCAATAGTTAGGCTTTTAGAAACTGTAGCAAAATATCCTACCCGAACTATTAAATTTATTGATCTATATGATTTCGAGGATGAAGATGAACGTACTGAAAGTGTGGGTGAGGTTTATGAAGAATAAAAGCATTGTTGTAGAATCTCAAGGATGGGTTACCTTTTATGAGGAATTTTTCTAGCTAGATGCTTGGCTCCCCATTTAACCTTATTTTGCAAAATGTTTTGACGTCATAGAGATCCCCTTTTCCAATTGAATATCAATGCCTGATGGATAATATCTTGAATGTTTGTCATCTGGAAGAAGGTCGATAAGTCTCAAATAACTTTATAGAAGATACAGGCTTTATACCTCTAAGTCCAAACCCAAAGAGAAATTTGATTTTTTATTACTTTACTATTTGCTCGAGAAAGAAGAAATCCGCCCATGATCTTTCCTTTTCCAACAAAGAGTGGAAACACAAATGGTTTTTTTTCAACGAGTCTATGGGTCATATGAATGTACTTGTGATCAAACTAAATAATTTTCTGTGAGAAGCGTGATTTAAGCTTAATAGGATTGATACTTGGAGCCAAAAGATCGACATTTTTTCTAAGCAGGTCGATACCTTTACCAACCGAATTGATACACTTGAAAAAGGTCAATTTTTGAAAGATAAAAGATCGATATCTTGCAAGTCAGAAGCCTCAGAGGGAATCACCAAGCCAATCTGATTGATACTCAGAGGATACAAATTGATATGAGTAAACAAGATCGATACCCAAAGCAAAGAAGATCGATACTTTGCATTCCAATGAGTTCAAAAATATTTACAAAGTGAACTAGATCGATACCAAAGTTGAAGAAATCAATGCTTCAGTAACCCGAAAGTTTAAAAATATTTACGAAGTAAACCAGATTGATACCAGAGTTGAAGAAATCGATATTTCATTAACTTGAGAGTTCAAAAATAATTATAAGACGAACCATATCGATACATATGTTAAATATATTGATATGAAGCA
This sequence comes from Cedrela odorata, assembly GCA_035584115.1. Lineage (NCBI taxonomy): Eukaryota > Viridiplantae > Streptophyta > Magnoliopsida > Sapindales > Meliaceae > Cedrela > Cedrela odorata. The sequence continues at coordinate 9,820 of JAXCLQ010070653.1, forward strand.
AGTCAAAAATTTCAAAAATTTTTACGAACTCAACTAGATCGATAAGTAAAGGAGAAAGGATCGATATCCGGAATCCTAACCAAGCTAATATTCAAATTTTGCTTAAACAGATCGATACACTACCAGAACGGATCGATATTTACTGACGTTTTAAAGCTTAACGGTAACTTCTGCAGCATTTATGATTGACATTTAATGCTCCTAATCATGTCGTTGGACATAAAGGTCTTCACAAATTGAATAAATATAAATAAAAGAATTTTAAAAGAAGAAGAATAACAGAGCATATTTGGCAAAACAATGAACATTCATATGAAATTCTTAACGTAAACAAACTTTCCTTCTCTATTGTAATTTTTCTTCATTCATTCTATTGTGAGAGAAATTTTCTTGTACAAGCTTATTGACATAACAGCTCTATTGTGAGAGTTCTAATACAAAATTATATTTATGATTTTAGTGGGTTTATCCTCACTCGGAATAAACGAAGATTGTATTGGGTCTCTCTTCACCAAGGAAAAAGAAAGTGTACGGTTGCCCTTTACCATAAAATAAGTTGTATTAGGTTTCACTTGATTTGTAGAAATAAGGAGATAGTCGAACCTTAATGGTAAGCCAAAACCGAAAGAGTGAACGTAGGCAAATATTGTCAAACCACTATAAATCTAGTATCTTTTATTTCTCTCTTTACTCTTTTACCTATTGCATTGCATTTATATTAAGCTTAAAATTTTTAAACAACCTAATTCACCCCTATCTTGGATATAGCCAACTGGGACAACAAGGTGTTTCTTAATGGGTATTTTCTTTTCTACCCTTGAGCAACTTCTGAAATCATCTTACATCCTCGGCAGGGAAAATGTTGCTTACTGTATTTTTTTTTCTACACTTGTGTAGCTTCTGAGTTCATCTTGCCTCCTCAATAAGGAAGGTGCTGCTCACATGTGTTTTCTTTTCTACTCTTGAGCAGTTTTCGATGTCATCCTGCATTATTAGTAGGGAATGTGTTGCTTATGGATATTTTATTTTATACCCTTGAGCAGCTTTTTAGATCATCCTGTCTCATTGGCAGGGAATGTTCTGTCACGGATATTTTTTTCTACCCTTGAGCAGCTTTTTAGATCATCTTACCTCATCGGCATGGACAATACTGCTCATGGGTTTTTTCATTTCTAGTCTTGAACAGCTTATGATATTATGTTGCCTTCTCGATAGTGATGGTGCTGCTCATGAATATTTTCTTTTCTACCCTTGTGCAACTTCTGAGATCATTATATCTCGACAAAGAAGATGTTGCTAACTGGTATTTTCTTTTTTAACGTTAAGTAGCTTCTAATTTTGAACTTTAAACCCATCCCTTTTGGGTGATTATCAACTTCAATATTTTAGTTGAGAACTAATTATATGTTTAGGAATGTATGACTAAATAATATTTTTTATTAAATGAAAATTTTAATATTTATATTAACAAAAAGATAACGTTTCAACTGCTAATATTTCATGAGTATATATGCAGGCTTCATATAACCTTATGTCTGGATATTCTAATTGATACTTTATAGTTTATATAGTCCTTCCCAATTTGAACCTAAAACACCTGCTTCTAATTTTCTTATGTTCAAAGTTGTCCTTCTGAGTATCAAATCGCCTTTTACAAAAGTTATTGCTTGTATGTTTTATTGGAAAATGGTTTCCAATCATCGGAAGTAATAACTGTTATACAATTATGCAAAAAACTTCTAGAGGATCGCAACTGAAATTTATGTAAGCTTTAATTTTTTTTTAACAAATTTAAACAAAAATAACAATAAGGATATATAAATTATACCCCACATTGTAAATCCTGAAAAGCTAACCGTATCTAGATGCCTTCAAGTGTATCCACACGCTAGTTTGTTGACGATATTTTTGGTTTATATATTGGGAGACTTGATTAAGATTATAATATAGCTATTATGGGCTTCAATAAGCCTTGACCAATTTTCTACAACTAGAAAAATATTCACAACTAATAAGAAATAAGATATTATAAGAGAAAACAATTTGTTTCTCTTTTCTTTCTTCTTTTCCTTCTTCTTTTTCCTTTTCATTTTCCTTAGAAAATGTCAAGGAAAATTTTTTATTCCTCTCTCTCAAAGTGGTTGTATCTCCCTTTTCATTCCCATAATTTTTGTTTTATTTTTTTATTTTTTTTATTTGTACTTACACATGTATTAAAATACATAAATGAAAGTAAGTTTAGAAATTTTTCATTAGTGGATTCCAAAATCCATGAAATTTCATTCATTCATTAAAATTTTTGATTTTATTAAAAATTTAATAATTAAGTAATTATAAATATGAATAATAAAATAAAAAACTTAGACGTCAAAATTCTTATCATTGATTTCCATTATTATGGATAAACATAAACAAGATTTTAACACTTTCCCACTTTTCATAATGTCATTTGTCAAACAATTATTTAATTAAATATTTTAAAAATATTTAATTCAGAAATATTATGTGTCATAATCAACACCCTTGATTTGCATCATAATCAATAAGCATTAGGAAGATTGACACTTGGCAGTATTTGATTTTATCACTTAGTAACATCTTATGGTGCCACTTGTCAAACAAGTATTTTATTTACAATAATATTTATTAAATATTAATAAATAACCTAATTCATTTATAAATATATAAATCAAATAATATATTATTTAGTCTCTCATATATCCATAAATTATATTTATGGTATTAATAAGTTATTGGAATATTTTTCGAACTTACGGTGCTAACGCGTTATTGTCGGAAAATTTATTCTCTACTTTTAAAGAATAAAAATGTCTTCTGATTAACTTATCATAGCAATTTAATTTTTGTCAATACAAAACATCATTAACTGCCTTAATGATATCTATTTTATCTATCGTCAGCTTACCAGTTAATATGTGCGATCCCCTAGGTTCACCATGAATTAGACATAAGCCAATACGAATCTATTCGCATCACTTTAGTATAACTCATTGTAACTGAAGTTTCCAATGATCATGAGTGACCTCTAACAATATATCATGGGCCTCAGAACACAGAGAATATATTTTTGGACAAACACATATAGTTGCATTTACGTGTAGCAAAGTCCCTCTATATTTTAGCTCATAATCGAGTGCAGGGCATGGTATTGTCAAATCCCTAACTCGATCAAAGGATCAGAAATTTAATCATATACGGGATTTACGTATATGCAAAACTAATTTAAAAAGCTGTGTACTATGGTCAGAGATTTATTCCCATGTATGATAGTCCTGCATAGGATCTCAAGCTCAAATATCTGAGCTAGCAAATTTTATATTGATCATCAATTATCCTCATACAATAAGAACACATTGCTATCAAGCTTCTTTCATCTAGCATACTGGCCCAGTGTGATATACATAAGTAAAAGACGTGCCTCAATGTAAAAGGCATCCATGATATCTCAAGTCAAAGGAATAGTGATACACTAGTATGACTGTATGACGAATCATTAACAGTGGATATTCACCCATATGATTCTTCACATTTAACAACATGTTCTCTAATGTATTACCCATGTTAATGCTTTTATAACATGCTTTTACAAGCTTATTAATTATTGGGAGTATTCGAATATGCCAGTCATGCAACATCATTATCACATCCAACGTCATTAGCGGGTGAGTTCGGGCTATAGGTTATATAGCTTGGGTTTTCCTAACGCAGTAGACGCGTTTTGCATTGCAAAACCCAAGAGTAAACCCGTGACTGGCTGTATGGCCAAAGCAAAAATATATATTCGATTATTAGGCCTAGACTGTTACATTTGGTATTAGAGCTAACCTACAACCCGATGTGTGGATATTCTATGATATATTTCTGTTATGTAAAATATTTGTTATGGCCCCCTCATGAAGACGTAAAGTCCAAAGGGGAGAAGGAATGTCATATCCCACATCACTAGCAGGTGAGTAACATCCATTTTTCTTAAGTATATAACTTAGTATATATTTTAGTAACTTATTACTATATAGTTATATCAATAATTTGATATTTTTTACAGGGACAAGTATAAAAAAAGGAAATAACAAGATATTTTAGTAATAAGTTATAACTTTTGGGTAAAATAGATAAAAAAGTAAGTCAATGG